>ML120492.1:157697-268308 GCA_003788595.2 Choiromyces venosus 120613-1 | reverse complement strand
AAATTTTTGCCACAGGGTGCAGTTTTCGAGACCTTTGCCACTCGTTTAAAGGAAAAAACTACCCGGAAAGGCTACTCTGTGGAAAATCCTGAGTAATATTTTATTTTGACACCCCAGCGTGAAAACGGCCTTCACCAGATAATGCGGTATTAAATGGATTACCAGTGATAGAGGGAGTTTGGTAGACTACACCTTTCTCTATCAAACCGATTACTAGTACCGTTTGTGTTACTTGCTTAACACAAAGATGCTGCAGGAGCAAAGCACAGCGTACCGGTACTCGTACCATGTTCCTCGCTCCAAGCACACCGTGTACTATCCCTTGGTCTCTCTGAAACAGTCAAATTCGTAGCCAGCGCGCTAAGCCGGTCCTGGAACTATTTGAATTTTGTGATTTGCTGAGAATATTACACTTGCCAAGAGCGCTGAGTCATTTGAGCAATGAGGAGACTGAAAATCCGATTTTTCTGACCAAGTTCAGCTAACTATTGCCAAATCTGGCCTGGCTACGAATTTGACTGTTTCAGAGAGACCAAGGGATACTACACCACGACAAGATCCAATACGGTACAGTATTTTCTGCACCAATACCAACACCAACCAACCGGAGAATACCGTAGTACCCAAACTCGCGATACCCCCCTATCCTTCAAAAACCCCCCCTACAGTATTACCAAACCGTACACCAAAGACAGCCAAAAGTCCCAAATCCCACCCCCTACCATAGCGCAGTCCATCATCACTACCGGTACCCCAATCACGCGGCCATCACCATCACCAACAAAGCGGCCATAGCAGCAACTCCCCCCTCCCCTAATAACCCTGTCATATTTATCGCCCAAAACCAATAACAACTTTTTGTACTCCCAAGTGAACAAATAAAAAACAAAGAAAATATGCACTAACAACGGGAATCGGCATCAGCCTGGTTCATAACAAATCACCCGAAATCTATTTTTTTCTTCCTTTTTTTTTCTTTTCTTTTTTTTCAACGAAAAGTTATGGGGGCTGGTAATACCCGGGTCTTGAGATCCATGGTTCTAAGGTAGCGGTTGTGTCGGGATTGTTTTTTTTTGGCTGCTTATGAGAGAGAAAGAGAGAGCGAGAGATAAAGCGTAATGTATGATCCTTTTTTTTATTTTTATCTTCCCCGCATTTAACTTGGAGATTGGGCGATTTGATGTGGTGGACTTTTGCGGAGGTGGGTGATGCGCCATACGATAGCTTGGTTTTTCTTTTTTTTTTTTTTGGCGTGATTTGGTTGGGGTGATTGGTGCGCAGGTGCAGCGTGCTACGGTACAGCAGAGTGCTGTTTCAACTCCAACTCACGTGAGGGGCTGAAGTGGATGAGTGTTCAACAGATACGGTACTTTGTACTTGCACGGTAGTTCCCACTCAACTGCTTAAAGTTTGTTGAACTCGGATCTGGATGTCACGAAAGCGCGAGGCTATCCTTGCAATCCAAATTCAAGGGTACAATAAGTATAGTAATCCGCAGTGGCGATGGGCTACAGTAACTTCATCCTCCTTTCAGGAGAACCTAACCCTAACCCTGAACAACCCGGTTTGGATAAATTGCCGATAAAGCTTAATCTAACCTATCGTACCTCTTTGTCAGCACGATATGGATTTAATCGTTGTCTGTGCCGTGTTTGTGCGGTATCGTCGAGGGTTGGTGTACCGGTACTCGGGTATGGACGGAAGTGATGAGACGGACAGGGGTTCAAGATGTCAAAGATTCTTGCCATTCGTGGCATTATGCCTGCCAAATTAAATCATCTTTCACCTCTGATGGTAATGAATGCCTGGACTTCAAACCCCTGTCCGTCTCACCACTAACGTCCATACCCGAGCATCCGCATCCTTGCTTATCGTGTGGAATGTGGGGGAGAAGGCTTGGGAGGTTAGATTTGATGGGAGATGCGGTTTTTGTTCATTGAAGGTGAGGTGCTGGGGGCGCGTTATTTATGGCATATGGTGGGTTGTGCTGGAAAGCAGGTTTTTTGCTGTGTTTTTCGCCTCTTTTCCAGTGGAGGAAATTTTGGACTACCTAGCACATGGTCCGTTTATTCAAGTTCTTACGGTAGGTTTATCGTATCGCTGTCGTAGGCATCGGTTTCTGGACTTTATATCATTGGATGTGATTGTTTTCTCTTTTATCGCGCTGTAATGATGGGGAAGAGCGAGAGGTATGAGTTACTTGAACTTTTTCGAAGTCATAGTGGGAGGTCATACACTTTTATCATGGCTAACTTTGCTGGGAATTTGAGCTAAGGTAATGCACTGTTCCTAGAAACTGCGAATAACTTTCCGTTGGGATACTTTGGCCAGCTTAATCAGTGATAATCATTCCAGGAGGTCTTCTCCATTGGTGTTCTGGAGTGTATTACAGCGCCATTCTAAAACACAAAATCTTAAATCCTACATGTTTTTCATGACACAGCTTGACTTTTGACACTGACATCCAGGGGATATATAGCCTTGCCAAGGCTTTTTGCATCTCGATATATCACCCTGGGGCTTTGGTGGTAGTATCATACTGAGTCACTCGGTAGAGCGGTGTCAAAACTTTCGCTTTATTTTGCAGAACCTTGTTTCCCGAAGGCCTGGAATACGGTACTCAGACCGTTGGAGGTAGTCATGGTGGTAAGATACTGCATAAATACACTTACGGTTGACGTGATGTTCGCAGGACTGCCTCATCCGGCATTCGATCCAACCCAGATCACAGTACGTGTTAGGGAGATTACAGTATCGTCTCCTGTATTCTTCCTTGAGCTCGAAAATTCTAAACACCACGATTTGCATCACAGAAACACGGGACCTCATTGGCCAAGACTTTGAAGGTGACTTTGGTAAAGACATGGGATAACTTATCCTAGATTTTGATTCATTCATAATTCAGTGCCTGCTAGTCTGATTTTAAGCTCTCGTTGGTTTGCTTGTGGCGATTCATAATGGGGGCAATGCGGGGTTGGTGTCTCGCTGAAAAGATATCGGTAGGGAATCGTCTACCGGTGGTGAAAGGATTTTTGAGCCCTTTGGGGTTCTTGTAAGCTTATGGCGCTTTCGTTTTCTCGAGGTACCGCATTATCCGGTGAAAGTCGTTTTCACGCTAAGATGTCAAAATAAAGTATTACTCAGGATTTTCCACAGAGTAGCCTTTCTGGGTGGTTTTTTTTCCTTTAAACAAATGGCAAAGGTCTCGGGAACTGGACCCTGTGGCAAAAATTTGTGAAGATCCTACCTCTAAAGGCTACTCTCCCCTCAAACGAGCTCGGACTTTCTTTTGACCTCAGCTTGAAAACGACTTTCACCAGATGGTATCATACAACCAAGACTAAGGTAGGTTTATTACTAGTACGATACAGTTGATAGATGTTGTATCCAAGGATCGAGACTCACCTCCCCCGGCCTCCTTAACCCCAATGCGCAGCTCCACCAAAACTTTTCACGATAAGCAACAAATCCTCACGATGCCTTGAACAAATCAAGACCCCCAAAAATCTTATCATTGCCCTGCCTTAGTTCGCAGCACTCTAATTCCTGACATCACCCCCGGAGAAACAAAGCAATGACATCAACCACTTTCCTCCCCACCCCACGGAACCGAACCGCACGTCACAACGGCACACCAAATACACCCCCCCCACCATGATATAACAAACTCCCCTCCATATTTTCTAACATTATTACCAACCCTAGGAAAAAAAAACAAAAGGCAGCCCATATCCCCAAAACTCTCCTCTTCTTCCTCCCCTCCCCGTTCTCCTCTCTTGATCAATCCATGAACTCAGTACTCACGAGAACGGGACTGAAACTGCGCAGTCCCGCCCAACTCAAAGTTACCGTTCCCTCGCAATACTATCAGTATCGAAAAATGTCTTCTTCGAATGTGTCTTCTAGTCCTTCCCAAGTGAGGGGACATGCGCGGTGGATTAAAGGCGCTATGAACGTATGTCTCCACTCTTTCCCTTTCTACGGAAGAGAAGAAGGGGAGTTTGACAAATGGGTTAACTTGAAATCAGGAAATGGTCGGTAAAATATCCGGATCAGAATCTTGGAAAACCTCCGGCCAGCGAGACCAGGTGGCCGCGATCGAGGAAATGCGTGCGGCGAAGGCGGAGGGTGACACGAAGCTGCGTTGCGAAGAGAGGAGTCCTACCATGTTGCAGATGGAAGGGAAGATGGAAGGGATCGCTGGAATGATAGTTGGATGTCAAGGCATGAGGGAGCGAGGGGTGCAAAAATGTGAAGCGGGAAAGAGTAAAAGGGTTTAGTTTTCGCAGGAAGCCTTTATGTATTGGTGCTCATTATTGTAAATTTTTGATGCGGTTTCTCGCATGAATCAGGAGCATGTGGTGTCACTCGCGATGTTGTGAATTCTTGAGCTTGGACTGTCACTTCCCCAGCCCGGCAGCTCAATACTCAACGCTCACCAAAGCAACAACGAGTTGGTGATTGGGAGTGGGGGGAATAGGTATCATGGCAACAGGCGGTGGGAGTCCAAGTGGGGGTTGGGGAGGGGATTGAAATGGCTGGAGGGGTAGCAGGGTTGGAGGGATATGTACTGTACGGTATCATACTATCATAGGGGTGAGAAAAAGTACCCGGGTGAAACATGCCAAGACCGAAACGTAGTATTGCAAAAGTGTTGTCGATTGCAACAACAATAACGCGTAAAATCTACCGCATCTACTTGTACACATTGAACGACAACAAAATGCCTCCCATAAAGCCTAAGAAACTTGAGCAAAAAAGAAAAAGAAGTTAGCTGTGCGACTAGAGGAGCAATTATAACCCTTCGAGACCATAATACTGGTGGCCGCCGCCCTTTGTCGCTGTCGTTGTTTGTGAATCACATAGAATATTATTTGCAAAATTCCGGTTCGGTCTTGGCATGTCTCACCCGGATACTTTTTCTCACCCCTAGTAGGAAGGGCAAGGGAAAGGGAAAGGGAAATCAATTGGTAGACTCGGAGGATCATGAACTTGAACGAGCAAGTAGAGCTGAGAATTTTCCTGTTTTTTTATTTTTTATTTCTATTTTTATTTTTTAGTAGGACACATAGTCGCTTACGAAGAACTCCGTAATGATATCGTGTTGTTTCTTCGTCACTGATACGTGGGCATTATTGTAATAACTCTGGTATTTAAAGGGGCTCTGTGACCCTCGAGGCAGAGCAGGAACAAGAGACGAAGATTGTCGAGGACAAGAAACTTTATCGCTTCCCTTCTCTACTTTTCATTTCTCTTTCTTTGACCCAAACTCTAACCTAAGATGGACGATTCAGAACTAGTGTTTACGTGGCTGATTAATTGTTTGAGATGAATCCTATTATCCCTTCGTTTGTTCCCGAATTTCACAGCTTTTTAGCATAAAAACCATTACTGAAGAAGAATCGCAGATCGGCGAGTGTGGGAGAGAAATGAGTATAACACAAATCACAGGCTACAAAAGGAGTATAGATTTTTGTGACTTCCTCGGAGTCTGGTAAAGAACTTGAAGACATTTCCTCCCCCAGTATAATGCTCTGCAAGACAACGAAATCAAACGAAGGGATAAGAGGGAGGGGCTTCCCCGGCACTCTGGGAGAAGAGACAAAGTCCATTCAACCCAACTCTCGAGAAGCAGCGAACGACCAGAGTACACCAACGACAAGGTTAGTCCATTCAATGTCACATTATCTCTCTAACTGGCTAGAGTGTTGAAGACTGACTTGCTAAATTCACGAGAACAGAGTTATCCCCTAAGTAACCAAGCAGCCACTTACAATCCGTCGACGATGTTCAGCAAAGTAGCCATCAGGGCTGCTCCTCGTTTCAAGCATGTGATCCCAAGGATCCACTCGGTTGGATGCCAGATCCAACACCATTACATTACCTTTGGAGACGGCTCGCAGGAGGATGCGAGTTATAGTGGCGAGAAGGACCTCGTGGGAAATGACCTTAAGGGAGAGGAGAAGCCTCTGACCATTCCCCAAAGAATGAGTTTATTGGAGAAGGTAAAATTTATGATCAGCAATCTACGAGTACTTGGCTATTAGTCTGACTGGTTGCGAGAATATGGCATCGGCTACCAGTGATATGAAATCGATGTTCAAGTGGGCCGGGGGAGCTCTTATAGCATGGGGAAGAAACGAGTGGACTCCTTCTACTGCCTTGACATTGACAAATGAACCAGTTTGGGGGAAATTTTTATTTCGACAACGCGATGGAGAATCCCTTCGTTTGTTCCCGAATTTCACAGCTTTTTAGCATAAAAACCATTACTGAAGAAGGACCGCAGATCGGCGAGTGTGGGGGAGAAATGAGTATAACACAAGTCACAGGCTACAAAAGGAGTATAGATTTTTATGACTTCCTCGGAGTCCGGCAAAGAACTTGAAGATATTCCCCTCTCCAGTATAACGCTCTAAATAGTACAAGACAACGAAATCAAACGAAGGGTTATTAAAGGCCTTCTCTCCCTTCTCTTTCTTCGTCTTTTCCTTTTCTTCTTCTGATCAATTGATCGACAGGTCGCCATCGATTATGACAAAATATCGACCTCCTCCGGAGGGATTGTTGCCCCATTCCCACAAAAGTCATATAATCAGCCTTGGACATTCGATAATGCACCCCAAATGTATCATATTACCTGCTTCCTGGTAATGATGTTCTACCAGCCTACAATAACCTTCCGTATTCACTCCCGTTCTACGATACACCATGACGTACCGTACAGTCAGCCTCGTCCTTGCCTTAGCCCAGTGGCTGGACAAAGCTACAAGGTCCGGCAAGAAGTTATGGAACAGTTATTTCAGGTTAACAAGCCAAATATATCACTGTCTGTTCCGGTTAATGGGCCATACCCTTGTACCCCTTATGTTAATCTACCACCGCATTACCGTTAATCCGGGGACGAATCGAGAGTATATCATACTGCTTCTGGAAAGAGCTGGTCCTTCTCAGGAGCTTTTGTCTCTGAATCCTGGGATTACAGGGGGTGACGGAGATAGTGGATAACACGAGTTTTTACGGTATGGACTGTGTTTTTCCCGGTGATGGTTTGCCGCAGCATCTCTGCTCCATCACGATATCTTGGGCGAGTTGTTGGCCTTGCATGGAGGGTGAGACATAGGCGTAAGGCTGTGCGCGCGAAAAGCTTTCCAAGGTTGGAGGCAATCTGCAAGCTATTTACTCATCCAGGTCGACAACACGATGCAAGTACAACTCTGCCGATCAATAAAAAGGGGGTGTATTCTCCTCACTCTCTCTTTGGTCTTTAGGAATCTCTACTGAAACTGTTATCGCATACAATGGCCGAGTCGAATCTACTGCCGCTTCGAATCCTTTCTCTTGATGGCGGGGGAGTCCGTGGATTGAGCTCGTTGATGATATTACAGGATATTATGAATACGATATCGCAACAGGAGAAAGCTTCTAATGTTCGCCCGAAGAGCGATGACACACCATTGAAGCCGTGTGAATATTTTGACATCATCGGTGGGACATCTACCGGTGGAATTATTGCTATTTTACTCGCTCGTTTGCGTCTGGACGTACCAACATGTATAGTTATCTACACTCGGCTAGCAGAGGAAATATTCCGCAAAGACCGTTCACTCAAAATATTTGGAACACCACTCCCGTTTGCAGGCGCTCGATTCTCAGGGACAGTGTTGGAGAAAGCTATCAAGCGGGTATTGGTTGAGAACGGCTTCGATCCGGAGGAGAAAATGTTCGACGAGACCCTCTCTCTACGCGAGAAGGAAATTCGTCGCCGAGTGGATACTGCCCAGCTTGCTAAATTAGAAGTAACCCATAGCGGAGGTGTCCAGGATGTAATCGAGAAGAAAACCTGGCGAACCTCCACAAACAGCAATTTAACGCTCACTCCCAAACAGAACTCCACGCCTGACCCGAACACACCCAGTACACAAACCCCCGAACCGGGCTGTCACGGCATAGTGGTAGCAGTCTATAAGCACGCCGTCGGCGTACCAAAACTGTTTCACACAAACGATCGCACCGATCGCGAAACTAAAATCTGGCAGGCCCTCCGAGCGACCTCCGCAGCCCCAACCTTTTTCGACGAGATCATATTTGGCACACCCAAGATCACCTACATCGATGGCGGTCTCGGTTATAACTCACCGTGTGCGGAAATCGATTTTGAGGCCAAAACTTGCTGGCCCGGCCGGGAAATTGGTGTAATTGTCAGCATCGGCACAGGTTTACAAACTATTCCAGCTATAAGACGTGGACCGCGCTGGCTACCCTTCGGGCTTCAGCATGAATTGACAGTCGCAGGTGCGCTCGTGGCGATGGCTACTAGCACGAAGAGAGTCGATAATGAAGTGGGAAGGATGTATAGGGATTCGCGAACAGAATATTACCGTTGGGACGTTGATTCAGGCCTTGGCGAAATTTCTCTAGAGCAGTGGATGAAGGAAGACGAGATGGGGAGTGTTACGAGGCGATACCTAGATGATCCGGACCAGGTGATACGCAGGCAGAAACTGGCCAGAACGATCGTGGGGATTTCTGCCGAGAGGAAAGTCGTTGAGTGCTCTGCCGGAAGGTTCACCATCGCTCCAATGCCTATGGGTGAAAGAGCTGCGAGTTGGTCACTGGAAAACATGTTCCCCCCAAATGTACCCGGAGACAGCCATGTAAAACCAATACCAGTACTGGTAGACCTGGACCACGACGGCACCCGCGCCGAGTCACAAATCCTAACCTGCAACCGCGCGCTCGCTTCCTCAGTTGACCTCCGAACATTAATTTCCGGCGTGCCCTCAGGCCGCTACAAGCTCCGGTACATCCTCCGCTCCTCAATATCCACATCCTCATCACCACCCCCTCTCCACCCTCCAGACAACCTTATCCTCTCAGCCGGGAAACCATACGACCGAAAGACGTTCACAAATTGCTTCGTCGATAGGTTCATTTCCCCGGACTTGGTTCCAGTACTGCTATACCCGGATGCGGTGAGGGTTAGGGTTACGGCCCAGCAATGGGCTATCAAAAGCGAGCAGAGCAGTAACAATACTGGATGGTTTGAAGTTTCTGGAGATACGGAGGTGGAGGTTGGAACTGGTGGGTGGGTTGGTGTTGTGATTAGTTGCTTGGGAAGGGATGGAGGGGGTGATGACGATGGGCAGATTTGTGGAGGGTGGGGGTTTGGCGGGGTAAGGTTGGTGCCGATATAGATAAATAGATGTCATAGAAAGAGGATTTTTTTGTTTTTTTGTTTTTGTTTGCAAAAAGAGATGGTGGGTGTGGGATGTTTGTACAAGGTCCGGCAAGAAGTTATGGAGCAGTTATTTCAAGTTAACAAGCCAAATATATCCCTGTCTGTTCCGGTTAATGGATTCATACCCTTGTATGAGATGGTGGTGGTACGAGTTTTGCTGAGCGCACGCACAGCAATATGCGTTAATGACTGGTGGCTTTCTCCTTTCTTTCTTTCTATGATACCGTAAATTATATAGCTATAGCTAGCGTGGCGTTAAGTTCTCTCTTCTTCTGATGCTCCATGTATGAATTCACTGTCGTTACGATACAGTATTTTATATCCATGTTAATCGTAACTTAGAACGCGATAGTAAAATAGATCATCACCGTCCTCGTCATATTTTTATTCCAATAGCATGTGTGTCTACTGCAGAAGATTTGCACTTGATACCTAACTTATGAAGGGCAGTCCATCAAAAGCAACCACACTACGGTAACGTAGCAGAGCACTAACTTGGATGGAGCCTTGTGTAATGCGGCTTGGAGAATTGGTGGTCCGGTATTTGGGTGTTAAGGTATGTCTTACCACTACGTTAGCGGCCATTTTCATGATATCCAGGTTTTTCAGCCGCATAGGTGTGGTGAGTGTAGTTTGTACTTGCTCTGTCAGTATTAGAGTACAAAGTGACCAGTATAGAATAATTTATATATCGTGTAGCGAAGCAGGGGGGATGTTGCCTGTGGGATTCGGTCGAGGGAAGATATTATGGTGGTATCAGTGATCTGTGATGGGATCTTGGTACGGTAGGATGAGCTCGTATACTAGGGGATTAAGATAGCAACTGTAGTGTAGATAGAGCTCCATGCTTTCGATTTAGGTGGGGATGCGTGCTAACTTACACTGGATCTTGTCGAGGAGGAGAGTACTGTTAGTCGCCGAAGGTTTCAACAAACACAAAACATCACTCGGCTCCGAACCTTCGACAGACTACCCGCCCTGCATCACCGACCTACCAGAACCCTCGCAAACCTCCCTGATACCGGCACCGGCAGATGAGCAGCTTTACCACCCAAAACAGACCCGGTATCCAAAAACGTCCAGATCCCTTGCTAAACCCCCCCCTCCCCCCCCCCGGTCGAGTATGAAATTAACTATTAATTATTCCTACCTACCGGGATGTAGCCTACTATTTCAACCACAACTGACTAACAATCCTAACTTGGCCCAACCAGTAACCGTGCATTCCAGGCATGTGAACGTCAACGAATAGGGTGATGTCAATGCCTACTAGAGAGCACTGGTACTGCTATCTAAGAACTGGCACGTTTTCGACGTCGTTGGATTTAGAACTGTGCTGGGGTATTCGGTAGAATAGGCTATGGTGGTAGATGGATGATAAAAGTCCCGAACCATACGATCCCACGGACGGGGCGCGCGGTGGGGTTTTCAATTGATTGACGGTAGGTGGATATGGTTTCGGTAGGGGTCGAAGATGGCAGGTTTGATGTTATCTGGAGGTCTTGGAGATGTGCGGTGTGTGTTACTATATTACCGTACCGTACAGTACATGCCGTGTTAGATAATATCACCATACGGGACTGAGCAACGGGCTTCAAGAGCCTGATTCTAGATTTTGAGATATTTGCGACGTGGAGTGGGTGCGATTACTATAGCGCGATAAGCAACCTTCTTTTCTTTTCTTTTCTTTTTTTCTTTTTTCTTTTTTTTCCCTTCCCTTCTTCTTTTACCGATTGGTATACAGTGTTGTGTTACGGTGCATGTGTTATATCATACTGTTAAGGAAAAAGAAAAAAAAATAATAAAAAAAATATCACAGATCGGTAAAATAAAATAAAAATAAGGAATCGACGCTAATTACTTTAGGAAAAATTTCGACAAATGAAAGAGTGGTGTTAATGAATGTTTCTTTTCGTTTTTTCTTTTTTTAATGTTGGGAAGGGATGAAAGAATTGGAAAAATTGAAAGACAGAAAACAAGGAAAAAAAAAAAAAAAACAGACCATGACGCCGTTCCGGGGAAACCTTATGATACAATGATTTGGGATTTTTTTTTCTTTTTCTTTTTTTCTTTTTCTTTCTGCGGTTGGGGTAGTGGGGGAGGGAGGGGGGAATGGAGGTTTAAGTGATAACACAGCAAAATGGGTTCCCTATGGTTTCTCTTCGATAGGTATCGCGATATCCGTACCGTCTGTCGTAGCGGGATTGTGGGTCGTAGCCGCGGATGTACCGACTGTTGCCATCAACCACTCCATTAGCAATCGCAGACGCAAAGGGGGGAGGGGAATAATTTGCGGAGGGACGTACTGTTGAGTATTATACGGGATAACATATCTCTGCTCATGGTAGCTATTCCTCCCCATGTACAAGTCCGAGTCCATCGGGCTCTGATATACCCCGGTGTTCCTACGGTACAGCGTTCCCTGACCGTTGTATCGTCCGACCTGGGAATTGTGATACACGGTGTTCTGATTCCCGTAGTATCTCGTCGTCCGGCCATTCTGGTGGTATACTACCGGCTGTCGCTGGTACGTTGTCTGGCGATGGTACATTGTTGACCCCGGCTGTTGGGTGTGGTATATTGTGCCTGCGGATCCATATCGCACTCCTGCTCGTGGCTTGCTCTGGTGGACTAAAGCGTAGCTGTCGGGCAGACTTCTGCTGTTGCGGTAGTTTGCGGGGACAATTGCTCTGTCGTCGACGTGATACATTTTTGAACCGTTGATTTCTTCACTTCACTCTTTTTCTTTTTTTTCCTTTCTTTCTTTCTTTTCTTTTTATTTGCGCGCGCAAGGTCTTCGAGAAGGCTTTTTGGTTGGGTGAATTGAGAATAATAGGAACGCTTCTGGTCTTCTTTAAAAGTAGTGGATTGGAAATCTTTCTGATCTGGTCCGGTCGGGGCCAAGATACTTATACTCTCAGCCTTCTTTTTCGATTTTCGCCCCGTCGCGAAGGGGGGGGAGGGAATGATAAAACGAGGCTACGGTATCATCATTCTCTCCCACCCACCTCCCATCACACCTCACATTGAACTTCTACCCTTCCTTCCCCTTCCCTGCAACGTTTCGCTGGCAATATATTTTTTTTCTTCCCTTCCTTTCCTTGAATTGCGTGTTCTCGACATATCGTATCGTCGTATTCCGGAGATCCAGTTTTGTAGAATCATGAAAAAGGACCTTCAATCGGTACTCACCTTCACGTTACACATGCATTTGCTCAGAGCTCTACCTCCAACCCTCTTCTCCCCCGTGGCCCTCAGCACGGCTCACGCATGCATTGAATCAAGTATGGCCGTGACAAATACCCGTTGGTTGGCCATGGAACAACATGTTAACATGCTTCGAGAGAAAAAAAAAAAAAGATGTTCAACATGAACGCTTCTCACTGGAGGCAGGTACGACCGCATACGAGTACTTGTACTGCACTCGTGTATGTCCTGTGGGGTGCCTAAGGGTAAAATGGCGAGAGGACCGGTCCAAAACAGAATTATTATTTCGGAGAATCGGAGCGAACCCTAACCCTCACCAATCGGACCCTCCATATATATATGTTGCATGCCAATAGGGCAAGGCGCACTCTTCGGGAGGTGTGGAGAAGTAGGAGCTGGGGGGGAAGAATGCGACAGATTAGGCGATAGGCAGATATTGAGGCTACAAGAGTGTGGTTGCAGCAGGTGACGTTTTTGCAGCCTTATTCAACGGTGGACCTCTGCATGGGACCTCACTCGGCGGTTGCAAAAGTCGCTGCAGTACCCGTGGCTGTTTCTTAGAAGCTCAATTTCAAAAGCGGGGGTTGTCATCTGTTTCTGGAGTTGTGCTAATCGGGGACTACATTTCCCGATGTTTACTGTCAATTGAGGTCCAATTAATTGCATTGATCTGGTGTTAAATACTTGGTTTCTAGGGCGCTTTGGTTGAAAATTAACCCCAGATTCGGGGAGGTTTAAAAGAGTCAAAGGAGCGAAGTACGAAGTATGGTATTAAAGTGTGGAAATTAGAAACAGCCTTGGTCGTACTCCATGCTTCGTAGCAGTCCGATAGCGATCCGGGGATCAAGGATCCTATTTCCAGCCGAGTCACTGACAAATTAGTTTTGGCTCGGGCGTTCAACGTTATACGGCAGAAGAGGGGGATTGAATGGATGGTAAACGCCCGGGCTCGAGTAACCAAACTCGCCTCAGAAATTCCGCTGTTGCCTTATACAATACTCGTGTCAAACAACAGGATGCGACTCCAGAGGCACTCGGCCCCTACCCCTCTCTTCCGAATGAAGACTGAGACAGAACATCTGCTTAGCTGTTTGTAATTGTAGAAAATAGAGAGCAATCAGACATCGAGATCTAAGATTCACGGCTGGGGTAGGCTTAAAAAGCCTGGATATGTTAACAGTTATCGGTGGTGGCCTTGGCATTTGTATGCTCGAATGGATCACCATGGAGCGAGAAGGTTTCGTAGTAGACTCTGGAGTCTACCCAGTGGTACGAACGTTGATGGTGATTAGGAGGGTGGATGAAGGTCTACAAGAACATCCTTCTCCCTTTTAAATATTACTCGCGCGGCCGAGTTTCTGTTGAACACCGCAGGTTGCATATCCTACGTAAAGCGTCCAACAGCAATCCGTCACACGAGTAGTCTGGGAGGACGAAATATTCGTAAAATTTAATACCGGTGAACAGGTTACACAAAATTATTCACACGCTCGCCTGACGGGCCGTATCTTAATAACCAAGCCAATAGGGTCTCCAACGCTTGAGGAAGCATCGCAATCGTGGGTAATGAAGATTTCCAACTTGAAATTGTTGCACTTCAGTTCATCGTATTTTCGAAAAATCTAGCTCTTAATACGGGCTGATCCCAATTTATTCCGCAAAAATCATATCTTTCCGAGTTTATGGGGGTGGGATACATTTATTGTGAAATCGATAGGGTGCCGAGATCTTGGTTCTGCGAGCTGTATGAAAGGAGAAGAGGTTAGACGCAGGTTTTTCTGAGGCGAAGAATGGTGAGGGACGTGTAAATTACTGCATTTTTGGATTGCCCAAGAAAATGTATGATAAAGAGCAACTGTGGTACCGAGATTGCCCTTTCAATCTCTTCCTTGCGGCAGAGATCTATAAAGCCAGTATCGATTGAGAATTGAGTGAGGAAGTTGATTCTAGTATGGGGTAAGTATATTGATGTCGTACAAGAGCGATAGAAAAGTGACAAGATGGGATGTGAAAGACCAAGGGACACCGAGAGCACGATGGAACCCGAACCAAAGACAAGTAGAGAAAAAAGAAAAGAAATATACAAGATCCAAAGTGGTCGGAGAGAACAGGAAAGTAAAACGAGTTGCGTTAGAATCTACCGACATCGCACTAGCATAATGTCTGATTTAGGCATAGTTAAGTCACTCTCCTAGCCACAGTAATTTGGGTCAGAAAAAGGATGAACTTTTGCCACAGAAACGTGTAAAAACGTGACAAAAAAAAAAGGTGCCAAAACAAGCAGTACTAAAGGCGTCTTGCAGCTATCCTATGCTATGATAGACCCATACTGTATTTCCTTCACTTCAGCGACATAATCTCTCACTCGAATTTGGATAAGAATAATTCATCTAATGCGTAGTCCTCGGATCAGAAGTACGGTAACAAAGTGACTTATTTATGAACTAAAAGCCACAGCGAATTTAGGGCTGTCGTTAGTGAAGGTAATGAGGAGCACTAGCATCCCCAGATTCCAAAACATGGGGTAGCCTGAATAGCCAGGAACCGAATACGTGCAGTATTTCGGAATCCATCACTCGGCATGAAGGAGTGCTGCCCAAGTACCGGCACGGACCCGTCACACTGGAGATTATTTACCGACACTGTAAGTTATTACTTATGAGCGGGCGTTAAGAATGCCGCCATCAATTACCGCATCTTGCAGAGCCCCATCTTAAGTCTTCTTACCAGCCAGACAAGGTGCTCCAATAGGATTGATCGGGGCAAAGCCATCACTTGACTGGTGAGAAATGACTTTTAGAATTACTGTGCTTGTACAATTGACCAGATCCATCTAACAGACCCAATCATTTGCATGAGACTCCCGACGTGGTGATCAGTTTTTAAGCCACAAGTTCATGGTCCGCCTATTATATAGCTCACCATGCTCCGTATTGTTTTGTGAGGGGTGGTGATGTGGGTGATTTTACTAGATTTCTTAACTATCCAGCTCGCATCTAGATATGATGTAGGATTTCAATGAGAATGATGTTAGCGTAACCGGAGTATCAGAGCGGGAATAGGTGGAATTTTTGATCCTAGGCATAATAACGGGTGTATTGTATAGTTGAGTGGAAGGACCTTACTAACCTGGGGGGTCTGGTCTTCCGGGAGTAGAAAGAAAGACAAGGATGCCAAGGATTGAAAAGTTTGAGATATCTCCTGCAAAAGGGATACCGGTGCCTATATCTCCGACCGTTCCTTACAGGCTGTTTTAGGTTATCAGAGACTTTGGCCGCCTCTACTTATGATGTAAGTTTAGCCACATTCAACCAATACACAATCTCTTTTCACAGCTCATCACTCGTTGATTATCTTTATTTATAGTTGAGAAACGGTAATTTGGTGTTTACTTCCTACTTACTATTTCGGATGTGAAGGTGGACGTGGAGACACGCAATCAAGGTGATGCGTTACGTCACGCTTGAGGGTTATATATATACCGTAGAATTCCCCCCTTAGTTAGCTAGTTGAATTGAATCAATGTTTTTCCGCTGCACACAAACTGTTCCTATTTCCTACATTTATTTTGGCTAGGTCTTAATCCTGCGGGGAGATCAGGAATTATGGAGAAAAGAGCCTTTAGTGCGCAAGCCAGACTCAGTATTATTCTTATTGTCATGGTATCCAGGACGTGCAATTCCTCATGGGTCCGGGGGACCAGAGGAGAGGTATTTTAGGATCAAGCATCGAAGGCAAAAGGGGGCGGCTTCTGTTTTTTATTTTCCGGAAGGCCCGTTGCTACTTCTCATAATCAAGCCTTCATCTTTAACTTAATGGATCCCATTAACCATCCATGAGACCCGTAACAGAATTTCCGTAAAACGGCCTAGAACTGTTCATGCCAGACACAAAACTGCAGGGTACTCGGATAGCGGAATTAGGGAAGTATGTTGGTGGCAAGCGTATTGATGCATGGTCTAGTTAAATAGAGATTCAAGCAAAAAAATTAAAGATTAATAAATGCTTTCTGAAGAATCGCAAGATATAGTAGATTACAATAAAAGATGAGAAGCGAACAAATATCAAAAAAGGAGTCAATAACCCGTGCTCCGAAAACAAGAAAAAACCCAAGTGACAAATGAGATAAGACAATATAAGGGGGGAGGGGTGCGGGGGTACCAATTAACCAGAAGTTGTATTTCAGATGTGTGTGGGAGGGGTACACTTTGGGAAACGAGTATCAAGACAAGCGGATCCTTTTGAAGGGTTGGGAAGGGGGTCCGAGCGATTCGGTTGAGGGGCGTCTTATTGATGCTTTTTGGTCTGATGATTTGCGAATGATATTCTTTCGTTCCACTAGTAATTTCACGATATCCTCGTGCTGATGCCACAAGGCCAACGAAAGTGCAGTTTGTCCGATTCGGTCTGTAGCGTCGGGATCGACATCGTTTCGTTCTAATAGCAACCTGACAACTTCCTCATGCCCATTCTTGGCTGCGCGCAAGAGTGGTGTTGTGCCCCAAATGCTTGAAAAGTCGGGACTGACGTCGCTCCGTTCTAATAGAGTTCTCACAATCCCCTCATATCCCTCCCCCGTGGCCCACCAGAGTGGTGTTTGGCCGTGTTGATCAGCCATGTCGGGGTTGACGTCGTTTCGCTTCAGGAGCATGTTGAGAACACCCTCGTGTCCATTCTCGGTAGCCCGTGATAATGGTGTTCTACCCTCGTTATCGGCCTTGTCGGGATTGACGTGGTTTCGCTCTAATAGCAACTTGACAACTCCCTCATGCCCTTTCTGAGTAGCCCAACAGAGAGGAGTTAGGCCATAAATATCGGGCTGGTCGGGATTGATGTCGTTACGCTTCAGGAGCATCGTGAGAACTCCTTCGTGTCCCTCCATGGCAGCCCACGACAGGGGTGTTCCGCCTTCGTTATCGGCCTTGTCGGGATTGATATCGTTTCGCTCTAATAGCAACTCGACAACTCCCTCATGCCCTTTCTTGGCGGCCCACCAGAGCGGCGTTCGGCTCATTTTATCAGGCTGGTCGGGATTGACATCGTTTCGCTCTAATAGCAACCTGACAACTTCCTCATGCCCATTCTCGACTGCGTGCAAGAGTGATGTTGTGCCTTCGTCATCGGCCATGTCGGGATTGACGTCGTTTCGCTTCAGGAGCATGTTGAGAACACCCTCGTGTCCATTCTCGGCAGCCCGTGATAATGGTGTTCTACCCTCGTTATCGGCCTTGTCGGGATTGACGTCGTTTCGCTTCAGGAGCATCTTGAGAACTCCCTCGTGTCCCTCCATGACAGCCCACGACAGGGGTGTTCCGCCTTCGTTATCGGCCTTGTCGGGATTGATATCGTTTCGCTCTAATAGCAACTTGACAACTCCCTCATGTCCTACAATAGCGGCCCACGACAGTAGTGTATTGCCACCTATATCGGCCATATTTACATCAACTTTGTTTAGATCCAATAGCCACTTCACAAGTTGTTCTTGCCCACCCCAAGTAGCCCACATTATTGGCGTGGCCCCTTGTGAGTCCTCTTGGTTTACATCCCAACCATCAACCTCTATCAATGATGTAACTAGCTCCGTGATTCCAAAGAATGATGCGCAGTGTAATCCAGTGATGTCTTTTAAGCTATCCTCATATATCCAAGACCATAACTCAACTCGTTGCATTAGCTCCTCAGTAAACAGCTCGAGGGATATGTGGTAGTCATAGTCCCTAAAGAGCTTTAATGCCAATGACTTTGCACGACTCGAGAGCTGCATCTTCGCATGGGCCCCCCAATGTCCCGAGGAATATCTGAGGAAGGGCATGCTTGTTAGGTAAGCGGGGTCATTGTCCGAAAGATCCGTAACTTGTCGGCAATTGAGGTAGGACAAGCACGTTTCTGCAATCGCCGAGTGAGCGCCAGTAGTGATGTCTGGACGAGTGCAAAGATATTCTTTCAGGGTGTAGTGAATCAACCGGACTGTCGAAGCCTTCTTGTCCACCACGACAAGTCCTTGACAGCAGATCAATAATGTTGTTGTTGAGGGAGCGTTATCAATATTAAAGTCGGTCGATCCGGCTTCGACCGCCAGAGCGTGACGTAGCTCATCAATTTTCAACGGACGTTGTGAGTGACAGATCCACGTCAATGCCGCCATCCCGAGTCTCCATTTCCCCTCTCCTTGCGCCTTTATCCTCTCCAGTGTAGCACTGTATGTATCCTCTATTCCCAAGCCACTTGCCACTGCCGCCAGCTTTTCTCGCCTGAGATGGAGGGTTGGTTCTCTCAGAATTGCTTCGGTATTTATTGAAAGTAATAGGAATCTGGATGTACATCTGTCAGCAGATAACCTCGCGCAGGGTTCCTCGATGCTACTTACATTGGCGAGTTACTCTCAGGAATCTTCTTCACAATTTCTTCCTCCAAGCTATCATCCATTGCATCGGGGGTTGTATCCTCATCAAGTTTGGCCCGGATGTATACGATAAAGTCATCTCTATCTAGACATATGGGGAGAGCTACTGTCCGCCCGGCAAGACGCTTTTCTACCTCAACCCGCACGTGTGGTCTTCCGGTTAGAAAGATCCTGGTTTTCGGAGATTTTGTTAAAACTTCGTTTAGTGAATCCAGGATCTTGACGCGATGCACTTCAGCACATTCGTCCAGTGCGTCGATGCATATGAAGGTTCGCTGTGAAGACGAGATAGCCGCCAATAGCGTCACGATTTCAGGAAGCCGCAGTCCCGGGCCACCGACGATCTTTTTCCGTTTCTCATACTCCCGAACTATCTCGTTGGGAATCTCTTTCGATCCTCTAACAACCTGCTTTAGCAGGGCACCGACCACACTCGTCGGAGACTGATCCTTCTGCGTGGCGAAGTCGAAGTAGAAGCCGACGACTACCATATCCTCCCCTGCGGCCGTACCGAGGGTATCTATTACCAAGGAACTATCATACCTTGTTAGAAATACTATTCTTTTTTTTTTTTGCACTGGGGATAGTATCTCTTACTTAATGTAGGTCTTGCCGACCCCCGGATCGCCGTGGCAAAATAAGGTTGCATTATTAGCTTCAGTATCGCCATCGCAATCGCGCCAGCTTCGAAACTGCTCCGTTTCAAAAAGCCATTTTCCGACGTTATCGATTCGATTGTTTCCAATTTCTTGGTGCCGTAATTGGGATTCAAGTGGAGATAGCCACATCAGGATTTCTGACCTCTCATGAGCGACGGTAACATTCAAGTTGCCCGACACATTCAAAGAGTTAGAGTTGAAAGAGTTGACATTATCACTCTGGTATCGAGACATTTTCCGTTCTTCGCTGCTTGTGAAGTTGTAGTGGTAATTTTCTGGGTATTTTCAGTCGATGGGATTCCTCTCGGTTGAAGAAAACCCGGGGGTGTATTAAAGTCTTATGGGTGGTTTAGGATGTGCTACTCTATCCACCCAAATTGTGAGAAGTAACTTGTTGCTAGCCTACTGGTAAAAGAAGCATATGTTTATTGACTGGCTATTGTCGATCACTGACCTCTCCATGTTCGGCAGTGCTCAAATGCGGGGAGAAGAAACAAACCAATGATTTTTCACAGTGTCTCCGGCTGAAAACAGGATCGGTCAGTATCAATCCTGTCAACCTCGTCAATCATAGACATCAGAGTGATTGGTATGTTAAGTCATGACAAGCGAGCTATCACAGTGCTCGTACTTGTATAGTACTGGTACAGTAACCGAGAGACTCGGAAGGCTGAGCAACAAACTTCCTGAAAGCAGCCTACCTTACATGTTGTCTGCGTGATATGATGCTCGGTGAGTTGGCGCTTCTGCCTCCCGTGCTTCCATTACTCCAAGCCCACCCCTACCGTTTGCCTGGGACAACCGATAAACAGCCTCGCGGGCTTTCCTCAGGGCCCTGTGTCGTGACGGATAACCACCTTGCATCCTCAGGCCCGGGCCAGACATAACAAAAAGAAGTGATGATGGGCAACTCTAGCCCTGTAGAAAAGCCTTGTTGCTGGATTGCCGAGCTGCCATAGGTAGTGTAACTTATGATAATTCGATAACTCCTCGGGTCCGGGGAGTAGGGAAAATGTTTAATTGGTTCTTTGCACCCTTTGCTTGTGGAGCACAATTTTCTGTACTTCTATTATCTGGTTGGTGTATTCTCGTATGTGAGCACTGACTTTTCCTTGTGCAACACGCTTGTGAATTTCTGGCGAGAGGCGAATTTTTTTATACCTTGCTAAGTCATTTTGGTTGCCTGAGGTAACATAGCCCGCGAAAGTTGTTTTGCACTTTCGGCCAGCGAACTTAGGGAGCGGGCTGTCATATGGTGCTGGGCCTCTAAACTCGAGTAAGATAGCCAGAAAAACGGGATGTCCATTCTGACTCCATAATAACAACATGTTAACCTGCCAAACACAGCCTCAAAGCGGATTTGTTGCTTGATAATATCTCTCCATGAAAACTTGAGATTATTTTTTGTTCCCCCTGATATGTAGAGAGCAGTCCACTCTCACATCTAATAGGACCAAAAATTCCGATCGGAGTAGTGGTTGATAATTCTTTGGGGATTAAAGTTATGCGTTATTTTCCTGGCAATGTACAACGTACTCAGGCTGCAGACTCCGCTCGCCACGCCGTAGGCTCAATCGACTCATGCCTTGGGGTAGAAAGTACACATCCGGGACCAAGTTTGTGATTCTGTGATATCCATATCTTTGATGAACTTCAGACTTCTTTGCTGCCTTACCAGTGCTTCCTTCACAGGGGTCGTTGATACGTAGCCCTGGCCACGTCTCGCTCAAAAAATGCACATTTCCGAGTGATAGGTAGTGTATATTCAGTCATGTTTTGTTGATCATGCAAAATTAGCTTACCTGAAACCCTTTTTGAAAAAGACGCACTAATAAAGTTGTGGTAGGCAACAGTAGGTCTTTTGTGCTACTTGTGTGGTTTGAACTTTATGCAACAGTAGAAAACCATTTATGAACTCAGCAAGCTGGTGGACGAGCCCTGTCGATAGTACTTGTACCGTATAATCTTGGAAGAACCAGAATACACTAAGAAAAAACAAACAGAAGTTGTGGCTTGAAGAAAAAAATGGTTCAAGAGGGAACTATCTTTTAAACAATCGCGACAGAGAGACGGGATTTTGTCTTTTTGGGCAGTTCAATCTCCTCTAACGGCTGGAAATTCTTCACCACACCTTGTTTGCCCTTGCCAGAGTATTCTGGTTCTTCCCAGATTACACGGTATGATGTGAGCAAGATAATCTAATATTGTTTATTTCCATATAATAAAGGGGTGTTGTAACTAATAATCGAAATTACCATCAGGCGATAGGAAAGACGTGCATATCCACCCATCCATAGGTCCACTTCTCCGACATGATTTCATAGACTCGTATCGAGTATTATGTCTATCACCGCCCTATTACCCTCCAAACCACATCGCTCCCATCCTGTCATGATCATCATTGTCCATCACTCATAGCCTCCAGCTCATTCATAGAACAAATCAAGCCCAAAGTTTGCCGTGCACCCAGCTCTAGGGGCTGTCACCACTCCACTAAAAATCCTCCCCCCCCCCCAAAGGTTAGTAGGAGAAACTGCAAAAAATATATATAAAAAAAGGAGAAAGGACGGAAAATCCCACTAATAAAGTGTGTACTCATCCGGCCCCCCACAAGCCGACCAAACCCCGTAATTCTCGTTATACCCAAAGATATAATGGACCTCCCCTGGCTCAACTGCCCATGCGCCTATCGTGAAGTTGGTGGACAGTGTCAGCGCCGGCACAGCGTCATTGAGGGGGTTCCCGAGCTTGGCAAAGTACGCCGGGGTGCCGTGCGTCGGGCGGAGGTATATCCGGAGAGCGGTGTTATGGGCGTAGAAGGCGATGCCTTCGGTCGCGTTGAACTGGATGAATGCGCTGAATTCTTCGGCACTCTTGGAGAAGCCGAGGTTGCCGTCGAGGGTCCCGTCCCAGGTTACTATGCGTCCCGCGAGGCCAGCAGGGGCGGTGGAGTCGGCTTTTAGCTTGAAGGAGGCGACGCCCGGAGTTGGAGCTGCGGTGGTTGGGATGAAGGCTGCGGTGAAGAGAGCCAGGACGGTGGAAACAAGAGTGGTCTTCATTTTGATTTTGATTGTCTAGAAACTTAAAAAGTTGGATTGAAGTGGCAGGGCGAGTGTGCCTGAGTGAGTGAGTGAGTGGTTATTAGGGCAGATGCAAATAGGTGAAGGCGTCGATGATCCTGAGATGATGGTGGTGAAGAAAAGTGTGGACTGGGGGGCTCCTTTATAGTTCTGTTATCGTGAGTATGGTATTAATATCCATGGAGATTTGCTATAGTTTTACTAACTAATCATGGTGATGATGAACTTCGTGGGACTTCCGCTTACCTCCAAGTACCGCATACAGTAGTTGCGGATAATGTTTGTCTCCCCAGTTTAATCTATAGCAGATCCATTCCAGGGTGCTCTTAGTTTGTTTTCATTTTCATTTTGTCACGAAATGCATACTAATTACCATAGTTCAATAATTTGTCCATTAAACTTACGTTCTTCCTCACTTCTTAGACTACCTTAGTGGCTCTGTACGAGTGGTTTTCCAGTACAGAGCAAAAACTAAACTAATCCGGCATTTAACGGAAAAATTACATTAATAATTTAGTTGTAGTAATTGGTACCTCTACCCACCGAACTCATGCTATAGCTCTTGAATTCCTAGTCATCTCGCAAGAACTATCCAGAGCATCCCATCAACTCGCGAGAAAAGAAAAGAATACAAACGCCCCCAGCATTCACTCCACCACGATCGGTATTATCACAAACTATTACACCTGGACATTCAAACATCCACCAAATCTGAAAGAAGAAACCCCAACATGACCAAGATATATCATCATCCTCGGGGCAACACAATTCCAATCTCACAGAAACTCCCGATATTACCTGGTTTAAGTTATGTTTCCCCTCTCTCCAGCCCTCCTACCTCAGCTCTTAAATCCCACCACTATCATATCAGCCCACTCCCGATCTTGCATAATATCATACACTGACGATCGATAGTGGCGTAAAGCTTGTTCAAGCTAGAGCCTGTTGATCTTCCGTCTGTAAGGGGGCTCTGAGCAGGGGTTGAGTTATTTATAACCTCCCACCCGTGCACGAGGAACGTTGGCAGTTGATTAATGAACGGCGCGTCTGTGATACAAGTATTACATCCATCTATACTTGGGTGGTGCGGGTAGTAAGAACAAGGTGCTTTGCTCAACGTGAAGCCACCCGCTCGGATGTGTGTTAAGTTAGGCCACGGGACTATCTTGTCGCGTCTAGTGATTATAGGGAATAATTTCCAATATAATCAATCAAGGAATGATGATTTGTACTATATATTTCTGCTGGTATCCGTTGTTGAGGTGGTTTTGATTATTATTGTTCCTCTCGATTAGAGAAAGTAAGTTAGAAGGAAGGTTGGTTAGTTATAGCCGGAGTACTGATTAGTATCATACACAAGGCACAGTAAGTTAGGTAAGTATGATATGGCATTGGAGAGGAGGCAAAGCCGAATGGTTGGTTAGACACCATATAGTGCAAGGTATGGCGTGAGATGAGACTAATATTTTGTTACGGTACCTCCGTCCGGTAGTAATAGTACTGTAACGGGTTGAACATGCGATAGTTGTGGTGTGGTGGTACTTTACGGTGCGACTCCCGAGTGAGGGGTTGTGTTGTCTTGGGCTGCACTGTGTACTGTACTGTATGAGTATGGTGTTGTGCGAAATCCGAGAGTGGATTGGTGCCGGCGGGTTTCGGGGGTCAGCCTTATCCCTTCGTTTGATTCCGAATTTCAGCGCTTTTTAGCATTGCAGTAGTGCGGTGATCAGCAAAAGCTAGTAGATAATGAGTAAGTGAATTGAAGCGAAGCTAGAAAGCAAACAGGATAGTGTAGGTCACAGTGGGTTGGGAATAGTTCTCATCGCACACTGGTAGACAGAAGAGCAGAAAGTTGCAGTGGTGCAGTGAGCAAATTAATGATGGCTGAATACCTACAGGATATTTGTGAGAGCGATGAGGAGGAGTCTGAATTTGTCCAGTTGGAGGAATACCAAGATTCCTGGCATGCGGATCATGAAGAGGAAGAAGAGGAAACCAGAGATGAGAATCCTCCTCAAGGAAGAGGCAGCAGTAGGACAATGATGACATTGCCAATTCTTCCTCCGACACCACAATTTGAACCACTCTACCATCATACCGCAAGACATGACCATCATACTCACTATCCAGCAACATTTGATCGAAATAGTGGCCCACTCGAGTACTTCCAACTATTTTTTCCAGATGACACCTTTGACCTACTGGTGCAGAATATGAACCGATATGCAGAAAGCAAAAATGCTAGCTCCAGGGGTGCACGATACTGGAAACCAACCTCAATTCCAGAAATGAAAGTCTTCTTTGGCCTCATTATCTATATGGGAGTTTTTCCTTCTGCCCAGGTTAAGGACTACTGGAGCCGTGATTCAGAGTTTCCCTTCCATCGTATTGGAATGTACCTGTCACAAAATTGATTTGAGCAACTTAAACGGTATTTTCATATTTCAGAGCCTTATAACCCTGGATCGCTTCTGCAGTCTTGCTGGTATTTTAAGGTTGCACCACTGGCAGATTTACTGCAAGCATGCTATCAGCACTATTTTCTACCTTCCAGTGATGTTGCTGTTGATGAAATGATGGTATGGTTTACTGGTCGCTCAGCTCATACTTTACTCTTACGAGGAAAGCCTACTCCTCAAGGGTATAAAATATTGGCTTTGTGTGATCATGGGTATACGTATTCTTTCATTTTTACAAGTCGGACAAACTCCTTTGCTGAGCTAAATAGTCACTTGTACTCTGGACAAGTCAAGCTTAGCCCAACTTCTCAAGCTGTTTACCAGCTTGCCTCTGCCTTGCCCTCTCAACAGTTTTCCTTTACTATTTATATGGATAACTATTTCTCTAATATTCGACTTTTTCATGCTTTACGAGAAAGGCATATTGGAGCATGTGGCACCTCTCGACCCACCTCAGCTGAGTACCCAAGGGCTTTCAAGTTTGGCAAGAAGAAGCCTGTGTTTCCTTTAAACACCATCTCTGGTGTGGTCTGTGGAAAGGTTCTTGTTTGTCTTTGGCAAGATAATAATCTTGTACGATTCATGAGTACAGTTCATGAGATTACTCCTGAGGCAAAGAATTTTCCTCACAAGCAACGTCGACGCCCACGCATCACAGACAGTAATCGCGAAAACATTGAACGGTTTTTTGGCAATCAAGTACTTGTTAGCATGCCTACTCCTAAAATAGCTATTGACTACAACAATAAGATGAACTCTGTCGACCTTGCCGATCAGTTCCGAAGTTATTATGCTACTCAACTAAGGGTATCTCGTGTTTGGATGCCATTGTTTTTCTGGCTTCTTGATACAACAGTTATTAATTCCTGGATTCTTGTGAAAATTACTGCCCGCCCCGACTCCCATACTGCTACCCAGAATATTCAAGTACACTGACTTTTTCGACTTCGACTTGCACATTCACTGGTCAATTCAGGATACCGTGCACTCAACCCTTCTCGAGCAGTAGAACTTGAAAATATGGTTTCGCATACGTTCTGTTCAAGTCAATCTCATTCTAGGAACTTTCCTGGTATGTGGCCTCCTGGTAACACTAAACAGAGTCGCTCCTCTGGTCAGTATTTAGTAAATATCTTCTCTGTTACCTACAGTTTCATATTATTATCCTTGCCTTCATTCTACTAAATTCCCTCCTGTCCTAAATAAAATTCCCTGAATTCTGATTTTTTTTTTGCACCAAACCCTACCCTATTGTTTAACTTGTCTTCCTGAATAGTCAACAGTTTCAGACTGATTCTTTAGATTTTGACTACCCGGGACAGTGAGGTGTAACTATATTTTCAGTGTAAAGTACATATACTAATAGGAAATCTAGGGTATGTTACCAAGCATACGGTTCTCTCAGAGGTGAGAAAAGAGATTGGAATTCATCGACTGGAGTGGGGGAAACAGCAGTGTTGTTTTTTTTATCGTTTCTTAGGCAAGAAGGGAGGTAATGTTTCAGCAACAGTTCAGGAAAAGGTTTCCCAGCGGCATAAGCAGAAGGAGTTTACTAATTTCTTTTGTTCTCACTGTCAAATTCCACTTTATAAAGATGTTTGTTTTTCACTTTTTCATGATAGTTAACACACTCTACTCCCTCAATTGATCATCATTCTAGTGGTTCATATGGTGGTTGCATTGCCAACTATACTTATACTCAATAGGGGATCGCGTGCAAGTTAGTATTGTTGCCACCTCGCCGGAAGAAAGTCGCGAAATCAAACGAAGGGATAGGTGGGCTAGTGTGCGACTTTGTAATCGAAAAAAAAAAATTGCGGGAAAAAAATGAAATGAAAAATAATAAAGAGAGGGGCTAATGGTGAGTTAGGGCAGTTAATTAATGGCCTCGAATATTGACAAATTGGGCTGGTAGAATGGATCTTCAAATTTCCTCGGTCTGTGGGGAAATATTCATCAAGTCGGGTGTGAAAGCTGTGACCGAGAAATCGGCCAACGGAGTAGAGTACAACTACATGCCATAATGGATCCGATAACAATAGCAACGTCTATCTCTATCCGTGTTTCTTTCTTTCGCCTTATCTGGTACTAAATAAGCTTAGATCCAGCTGCAAGTAACTTACTGCCACTGTATGTATTAACCCATCACCGCGAAATTGTATTTGTACCTCCTACGACCGTTATCACAGATACATATCAATACTACAACACCATGCATGAGCCCATCCAGAAAATATGCCCCGATCATATAACCAACCCCATCCCATCATATCATACCTCCGTGCAATACCATACTTAGCTCAAAAAGACTACTGCACCCCCTCCCCTGACTGTGTCCATATTTACAACAGAACATGCCAACCCAATGATACAACAAAATAACTAACTAATCATTCACGGCCAATCCAAACGCGGGATAGAGGTGCCCTTTAGTCCATCCAACCCCCACGAAAACTAAAAACTAACCGAAACTCAAATACTGCTGAGTGAGATGGCTCACTGAGGGGATACATTATCAAAGAGATTACCTAGATTTAGTCGGTGAAACTTACTATTACTTCTCGTCTCTGCGCTGCCATAGGCGGTATTATGAAAAGGCTGGGGACAAGTTTGTAATAGCTGTGTGCACTTGAGCTTTTTTTGGGGCAACCGGAAGTGAGCGGATGGTGTTTGGGGGGGGGGGGGAGAGGGCCCAAGGTTTCTTTGAGGGACATTGGGCGATGGATATGTCATGGAGTGGGAGTAATGGGATGGCTATTGGCGGGTTTGAAGTAGGATGCTTTGTACTAGCCTGCTGCTTGGTTCTAGTATCATGTGGTGGTGTTATGTCCATGTCGTGATAATTGATCCCCCATGTAGTTACTCCCGTACGATTGGGAGGAAACGAAAGAGTATCAAAAGTTAATTGAGAGTTTTCTAGCTATTTAGAAGATTCGGTTATCCTACTGAAAACACTCGGTATAGTTCAACAGAGCATTTAGTATCAAATTGATAGAGCTGGAACTCGGCCAGAAAATCCATACCTAGTCAGACTTGGTAAGTTAAACTTCAACGGTATTATTACCCTTAAGCCGGCCTTCCGATAAACTTTCCAAAAACACTCGATTTACTCCAGGTCTCAGTACTGATAGCTGATAGTTCGCCTTCAATTTAAGGATGCCATGCGCATAGTTGTGAAACTCTTAAGCCACTGACTTACCTCTAACACTCTAGCTAGGTGACTCAATCAAAATCCACAAGTAAAAATCATGATCATCGGCTCTGGCATTCTGGGAAAGAGGGATTATCAAGGACTTATAACCTGCAAGCGGAAAGGAAGAGAAACCCTTTTTTATCTGCTGTTACTGTTGACGTTTTGAGGGGGGATTCATTTGTGGCCAAATGTAAAAGTTTCAGAGGTGAAATAAACATTCGGGAGGCTCAAATTGTATAGTGAACCCAACCGTGAACTAAAACCTTTGTGATCACAGTGAGTGAGCCGTGTTATCGCAACTGCCCAGGCTGTTTGAATATCGCATTGCGGTATTATTAGACTATCAGAAGTAGCGACGGTCCTTCTGCCGGATAAAATTGGGCCGGGAGGTCAAAATATGCAGTTCTCAACCGGGGGTATCATGAAACCTCACTCGTTTTGCGCTTCTCTTTTGGTTTGGTAACTCCAGTTGCCGCGGTCGGTATTCCCAGCTCGGCTGTTTCATCGCTCAGTGAATGCTCCTAACCACGTTTTTTGCTTCATCGCCCGCGAGTTTGTCATTACTGTACTGAAATATCAGGTATCCGATAGCACAACACCGTACCCTGGGGAGGGAGCAGGTAGTTAGGTTCAAGAGGGAGAGACAGAGCCTTGCATTATGTTTGACACGAGCCGACCCTCGCCGAGGCCGAGGCAGATCAAGCTTTTCGAACTCATACTGAGACGAACGGCTACTCGTAGGATTCCATGCCTTTGATGGATGGTGAAGAGGCTACTTTACCGGTATTGCACTTGCACTTTCGCTGGCATGCAAGATCTGTGTGATGGCTCAGCCCGAAGCGAAGTGCGAGTACCGGTATGGTCTCTCGCCCTCAGAATATCGGTAGCTACAAAACATTCGAGTGTTGGTTTCACAAGATTCTGAGCTTCAGGTATCAAGTGTACGACTTCTTCAGAAACCACGAGGCTATACTGTACTGGCAGCTGGTGATACATAATCAAACCCCGCTTTTTTTTCTTTAGCTTCTCACTTTCATCAACCGAATTTGTTCCATAAACACCCCCTTTACGGCATCCGACCAAAAAAAGAAATAGATAATGTCCCGATATCTAAGTGATAATGTCAACCCTTTCAATGTGAATAACTTCAACTTCATTTCGGCCGATGACGAGTCTAAAATCCTGGCCTGGCTGTCTCCCTTAGAGTCCCAGGTACGACACGAGGATATTCGAACCACCCGGATCGACAGTGTAGGGAACTAGATTTTTCCAACTTGAGATTGTTGCACTTCAAGTTCATCGTATTTTCGAAAACCTAGCTCGTAATACGGGCTGATCCCAATTTATTCCGCAAAAATCATATCTTTCCGAGTTTATGGGGGTGGGACACATTTATTGTCAAATCGATAGGGTGCCGAGGTTCTGCGAGCTGTGTGAGAGGAGAAGAGGTTGGACGCAGACTTTTCTGAGGCGAAGAATGGTGAGGGACGTGTAAATTACTGCATTTTTGGATTGCCCAAGAAAATGTGTATGATAAAGAGCAACTGTGGTACCGAGATTGTTCTTTCAATCCCTTCCTTGCGGCAGAGATCTATGAAGCCAGTATCGATTGAGAATTGAAAGAGGAAGTTGAGTCTATTATGATGTAAGTATATTGACGTCGTACGAGAGCAATAGAAAAGTGACAAGATGGGATGTGAAAGACCAAGGGACACCGAGAGCACGATGGAGCCCGAACCAAAGACAAATAGAGAAAAAAGAAAAGAAATATACAAGGTCCAAAGTGGTCGGAGAGAACAGAAAAGTAAAATAAGTTGCGTTAGAATCTACCGACATCGCACTACCATAATGCCCGATTTGGGCCTAAGTCAATCTCTTAGCTACAGTAATCTGGATCAGAAAATGGGTGAATTTTTGCCATAGACGCGTAAAAAAGTGCCAAAACGTATCAAAACATGCAGTACTAGAAGCGTCTTGCAGCTACCGTATGCTATGATAGACCGCATACTGTATTTCCTTCACTTCCACGACATAATCTCACTCGAATTTAGGGCTGTAGTTAGTGAGGGTAATGAAGATTACTAGCATCCCCAGATTCCAAAACATGGGGCAGCCTGAATAGCCAGGAACCGAATCCGTGCGGTGTTTTGGAATCCATCAGTTGGTACGAAGGAGTGCTATCCGAGCACACCGGCACAGACCTGTCACACTAGAGATTCTTTACCGATACTGAAAGTTATTACTTATGAGTGGGCGCTAGGGATGCCGCCATCCTGTAGAGCCCCATGTTAAGTTTTCTCATCAGCCAGACGAGGTGCTCCAATAGGATTGATCGGGACAAAACCATCACTTGACTGGTGAGAAATGACTTTTAGAATTACTGTACTTGTACAATTGACCAGATCCATCTAACAGACCCAATCATTTGCATGAGACTCCCGACGTGGTGATTAGTTTTTAAGCCACAAGTTCATAGTCCGCCTATCATATAGCTCACCATGCTCCGTATCGTTTTGTGAGGGGTGGCGATGCGGGCACACCGATTTTGCTAAAGTTCCTAACTATGCACCTAGCGTCTAGATATGATGAAGCATTTCAATGAGAATGGTGTTAGTGTAACCGGTGGAATTTTTTATCCTATGCATAACGACGGGTGTATTGTATAGTTGGGTGGAAGGACCTTACTAACCTGGGAGGTCTGATCTCCCATGAGTAGAAAGAAAGACAAAGATGCCAGGAAGGATTGAAAAGTTTGAGATATCTCCTGCAAAAGGGATACCAGTGGCTATATCTCCAGTCATTCCCTACAGGTCGTTTTAGGTTGTCAGAGACTTTGGCCGCCTCTACTTATGATGTAAGTTTGGCCTCATTCAACCGACACACAATCTCTTTTCACAGCCCATCACTCGCTGATTATCTTTATTTATTTTGGCTAGGTCTTAATCCTGCGGGGAGATCAGGAATTATGGAGGAAAGAGCCTTTAGTGCACAAGCCAGACTCAGTGTTACTCTTATTGTTGTGGTATCCAGGACGTGCAATTAATCATGGGGTTTGGGGGACCAGAGGAGCAATATTTTAAGGTCAAGCAAAGATCGAAGGCAAAAGGGGGCAACTTCTGTCTTTTATTTCCCGGAGGGCCCGTTGCTACTTTCCATACTTAAGCCTTCATCTTTAACTTAATGGATCCCATTAACCATCCATGAGACTCGTAACAGAGTTTCCGTAAAACGGCCCAGAAATGTTCATGCTAGACACAAAACTGCAGAGTACTCGGATAGCGGAATTAGGGAAGTATGTTGGTGGCAAGCGTATTGATGCATGGTCTAGTTAAATAGAGATTCAAACAAAAAGATTAAAGATTAATAAATGCTTCCTGAAGAATCGCAAGATATAGTAGATTACAATAAAAGATGAGAAGCGAACAAATATCAAAAAAGGAGTCAATAACCCGTGCTCCGAAAACAAGAAAAAACCCAAGAGACAAATGAGATAAGATGATATAAGAGGGGAAGGGTGCGGGGGTACCAATTAACCAGAAGTTGTATTTCAGATGTGTGTGGGAGGGGTACACTTTGGGAAACGAGTATCAAGACAAGCGGATCCTTTTGAAGGGTTGGGAGGGGGGTTCGAGCGATTCGGCTGAGGGGCGTCTTATTGATGCTTTCTGGTCTGATGATTTGCGAATGATATTCTTTCGTTCCACTAGTAATTTCACGATAGCCTCGTGCTGATGCCGCAAAGCCAACGAAAGTGCAGTTTGTCCGATTCGGTCTGTAGCGTCGGGATCGACATCGTTTCGCTCTAATAGCAACCTGATAACTTCCTCATGCCCATTCTTGGCTGCGCGCAAGAGTGGTGTTGTGCCCCAAATGCTTGAAATGTTGGGATTGACGTCGTTCCGTTCTAATAGAATTCTCACAATCCCCTCATACCCCTCCCCCGTGGCCCACCAGAGTGGTGTTCGGCCGTGTTGATCGGCCTTGTCGGGATTGATGTCGTTACGCTTCAGGAGCATCTTGAGAACTCTTTCGTGTCCCTCCATGGCAGCCCACGACAGGGGTGTTCCGCCTTCGTTATCGGCTTTGTCGGGATTGACATCGTTTCGCTCTAATAGCAACCTGATAACTTCCTCATGCCCATTCTTGGCTGCGCGCAAGAGTGGTGTTGTGCCCCAAATGTCTGAAAAGTCGGGATTGACGTCGCTCCGTTCTAATAGAGTTCTCACAATCCCCTCATACCCCTCCCCCGTGGCCCACCAGAGTGGTGTTTGGCCGTGTTGATCGGCCATGCCGGGATTGACGTCGTTTCGCTTCAAGAGCATCTTGAGAACACTCTCGTGTCCATTCTCGGCAGCCCGTGATAATGGTGTTCTACCGTCGTTACCGGCCTTGTCGGGATTGACGTGGTTTCGTTCTAATAGCAACTTGACAGCTCCCTCGTGCCCTTTCTGAGCAGCATGAGAGAGAGGAGTTTGGCCATAAATATCGGGCTGGTCGGGATTGATGTCGTTACGCTTCAGGAGCATCTTGAGAACTCCTTCGTGTCCCTTCATGGCAGCCCACAACAGGGGTGTTCCGCCTTCGTTATCGGCCTTGTCGGGATTGGCATCGTTTCGCTCTAATAGCAACCTTACAACTTCATCGTGCCCATTCTGGGCTGCGCGCAAGAGTGGTGTTGTGCCCCAAACGTCTGAAATGTCGGGATTGACGTCGTTCCTTTCCAAAAGGATCTTCACTACCTTCTCAAGCCCCCCCCGAGCAGCATGAGAGAGAGTAGTTTGGCCATAGTTATCGGGCTGGTCGGGATTGATGTCGCTTCGCTCCAAAAGGCTCTTTACAATTTCCTCACATTCCTATTCTCCATAAAGAGAGCACGCGATAGTGGTGTGAGGCCGGATGTATCAGGCTGGTTGGGATTGACGTCGTTCCGTCCTAATAGAATCTTCACAGCCTCCTCATACCCCAGACAAGCGGCCCACACCAGTGGTGTATCGCCGTAGTCATCGGCCTTGTTGGGATTGACATCATTACGCTTCAAGAGTATCTTGAGAATTCCCTCGTCTCCATACCCGATAGCCGCTCGTAATAGTGTTTCACCCTCGAAATCGGCGTCATCGGGATTGATGTCGTTTCGCTCTGATAGTATCTTGAGAGCTCCCTCAAGCCCAATCTTGGCGGCCCACGACAGCAATGTGCTGCCACGTATATCGGCCATATTTACATCAACTTCGTTTAGGTCCAATAGCCACTTCACAAGTTCTTCTTGCCCGCCCCGAGTAGCCCATATTATTGGCGTGGCCCCATTTGAGTCTTCTTGGTTTACATCCCAACCATCAACCTCTATCAATGATGTAACTAGCTCCATGATTCCAAAGAATGATGCGCAGTGTAATCCAGTGAAGTCTTTTAAGTCATCCTCATATATCAAAAACCATAACTCATCTCGTTGCATTAGCTCCTCAGTAAGCAACTCGAGGGATATATGGTTATCATAGTTGCTAAAAAGCTTTAATGCTAGTGACTTTGCGCAATTCGAGAGTTGAATCTTCGCGTGGGTTCCCCAATGTCCCGAGGAATATCTGAGGAAGGGCATGCTTGCTAGGTAAGCGGGGTCGTTGCCCGAAAGATCCGTAACTTGCCGGCAATTGAGGTAGGACAAGCACGTTTCTGCAATCGCCGAGTGAGCGCCAGTAGTGATGTCTGGACGAGTGCAAAGATATTCTTTCAGGGTGTAGTGAATCAACCGGACTGTCGAAGCCTTCTTGTCCACCACGACAAGTCCTTGACAGCAGATCAATAATGTTGTTGTTGAGGGAGCGTTATCAATATTAAAGTCGGTCGATCCGGCTTCGACCGCCAGAGCGTGACGTAGCTCATCAATTTTCAACGGACGTTGTGAGTGACAGATCCACGTCAATGCCGCCATCCCGAGTCTCCATTTCCCCTCTCCTTGCGCCTTTATCCTCTCCAGTGTAGCACTGTATGTATCCTCTATTCCCAAGCCACTTGCCACTGCCGCCAGCTTTTCTCGCCTGAGATGGAGGGTTGGTTCTCTCAGAATTGCTTCGGTATTTATTGAAAGTAATAGGAATCTGGATGTACATCTGTCAGCAGATAACCTCGCGCAGGGTTCCTCGATGCTACTTACATTGGCGAGTTACTCTCAGGAATCTTCTCCACAATTTCTTCCGCCAATATATCGTCCATTGCATCGGGGGTTGTATCCTCATCAAGTTTGGCCCGGATGTATACGATGAAGTCATCTCTATCTAGACATATGGGGAGAACTGCTGTCCGCCCGGCAAGACGCCTTTCTACCTCAACCCACACGTGTGGTCTTCCGGTTAGAAAGATCCTGGTTTTCGGAGATTTTGTTAAAACTTCGTTTAGTGAATCCAGGATCTTGACGCGATGCACTTCAGCACATTCGTCCAGTGCGTCGATGCATATGAAGGTTCGCTGTGAAGACGAGATAGCCGCCAATAGCGTCACGATTTCAGGAAGCCGCAGTCCCGGGCCACCGACGATCTTTTTCCGTTTCTCATACTCCCGAACTATCTCGTTGGGAATCTCTTTCGATCCTCTAACAACCTGCTTTAGCAGGGCACCGACCACACTCGTCGGAGACTGATCCTTCTGCGTGGCGAAGTCGAAGTAGAAGCCGACGACTACCATATCCTCCCCTGCGGCCGTACCGAGGGTATCTATTACCAAGGAACTATCATACCTTGTTAGAAATACTATTCTTTTTTTTTTTTGCACTGGGGATAGTATCTCTTACTTAATGTAGGTCTTGCCGACCCCCGGATCGCCGTGGCAAAATAAGGTTGCATTATTAGCTTCAGTATCGCCATCGCAATCGCGCCAGCTTCGAAACTGCTCCGTTTCAAAAAGCCATTTTCCGACGTTATCGATTCGATTGTTTCCAATTTCTTGGTGCCGTAATTGGGATTCAAGTGGAGATAGCCACATCAGGATTTCTGACCTCTCATGAGCGACGGTAACATTCAAGTTGCCCGACACATTCAAAGAGTTAGAGTTGAAAGAGTTGACATTATCACTCTGGTATCGAGACATTTTCCGTTCTTCGCTGCTTGTGAAGTTGTAGTGGTAATTTTCTGGGTATTTTCAGTCGATGGGATTCCTCTCGGTTGAAGAAAACCCGGGGGTGTATTAAAGTCTTATGGGTGGTTTAGGATGTGCTACTCTATCCACCCAAATTGTGAGAAGTAACTTGTTGCTAGCCTACTGGTAAAAGAAGCATATGTTTATTGACTGGCTATTGTCGGTCACTGGTCTCTCCATGTTCGGGAGTGCTCAAATGCGGGGAGAAGAAACAAACCAATGAGTTTTCAGTGTCTCCGGCTGAAAACAGGATCGGTCAGTATCAATTTTGTCAACCTCGTCAATCATAGACATCAGAGTGATTGGTATGTTAAGTCATGACAAGCGAGCTATCACAGTGCTCGTATACGGTAGTACTGGTACAGTAACCGAGAGACTCGGAAGGCTGAGCAACAAACTTCCAGAAAGCAGCCTACCTTACATGTTGTTGTCGGCGTGATATGATGCCCGGTGAGTTGGCCCTTCTGCCTCCCGTGCTTCCATTACTCCAAGCCCACCCCTACCGTTTGACTGGGACAACCGATAAACAGCCTCGCGGGCTTTCCTCAGTGGCCCTGTGTCGTGGTGGATAACCACCTTGCATCCTCAGGGCCGGGCCAGACATAACAAAAAGAAGTGATGATGGGCAACTCTAGCCCTGTAGAAAAGCCTTGTTGCTGGATTGCCGAGCTGCCATAGGTAGTGCACCCTTTGCTTGTGGAGCACAATTTTTTGTGCTTCTATTACCTGGTTGGTGCATTCTCGTATGTGAGCACTGACTTTTCCTTGTGCAACACGCTTGTGAATTCCTGGCGAGAGGCGAATTTCCTTTTATACCTTGCTAAGTCATTTTGGTTACCTAAGGTAACATAGCCCGCGAAAGCTGTTTTGCACTTTCGGCCAGCGAACTTAGGGAGCAATGTGCAAGCGGGCTGTCATACGGTATGATGCTGGGCCTCTACTCGTAATTCTCTGACGTTTGCGAACACAACTGTTATTGCATACCACCAAAATCTTGAGGCTCCGGCAGATTTTCTGTCCACACGGCAAAAACTCGAATAGAAGAAAAATACTAAGTATGCTTGGACGTTGTAGTTGCCTCTCCTAGTAAAGCGCTGTGTAGACTATATTCCTTTTGTTTTGTCTCAACTGAGGGCTGATTTTGCCATGTTTCCCCCCCGTAGCCGAGAAGGGGAATTCCAACGTCCAAGCACAATTTTCTTCCACCAGTATTGTCGTGACGTTTGTAAAACGGACTGCTATTGCACACCACCAAATTTCTGAGGCTCTGGTCGGACTTTGGGTGATATGCAATAGCAGTCCGTTTTACAAACGTCACGATATTACGAGTATTCGAGTTTTTACGGTATGCAATAGCAGTTGTGTTCACAAACCTCAGAGAATTACGAGTAAACTCGAGTAGCCAGAAAAACGGGATGTCCATTCTGACTCGATAATAACAACATGTTAACCTGCCAAACACAGCCTCAAAGTGGATCTGTTGCTTTATGATATCTCTCCACGAGAACTTGAGATTGTTTTTTATTCCCTCCTGATATGCAGAGAACAGTCCACTCTCTCCCATCTAATAGGGCCGAAAATTCTGATCGGAGTACTAGTAATGTCGTGACGTTTGTAAAACGGACTGCTATTTCATATCACCCAAATTCCGGCCAGAGCCTCAGAAATCTGGTGGTATGCAATAAATAGCAGTCCGTTTTACAAACGTCACGATATTACGAGTAGTGGTTGATAATTCTTTGGGGGATTGAAGTTATGCGTTATTTTCTTGGCAATGTAACGTACGCGTGCTTATCAGCCAAGATTTGGTTTCCCCATTTGCAGTAGCGAGTGCGGGTCAGTTCTTTTCCACTGAAGAGGTATGGGGCGTTGTTAGTGAAGAACTGAGACTGGATAATTAGCCTGGGGAGGTGATAATAAATTCAACACTTAATTTAGACCCCGCTAGTTGTGCACTACTGACACACCATATAATAAAGGAGTGTTTGTTGTAACTAAAGTAATAATCGGAATTACCATCAGACGATAGGAAAAACGTGTATATCCACTCATCCATAGGTCCACTTCTCCGACATGATTTCACAGACTCGTATCGAGTATTATGTCCATCACCGCCCTATTACCCTCCAAACTATATCACTCCCATCCCGCCATAATCATCATAGCCCATCACTCATAGCATCCAGCTCATTCTTAGAAAATATAAAGCCCAAAGTTTGTCGTGCACGTAGCTGGAGGAGTTGTCACCACTCCACTAAAAATCCCCCCCTCAAGAAAAAAAGGTTAATAATAGAAACTGCAAAAAAAAAAATATAAAAAAAGGAGAAAGGACGGAAAAACCCACTAATAAAGTGTGTACTTATCCGGCCCCCCACAAGCCGACCAAACCCCGTTTTGCCCGTGATACCCAAAGACCCCCCCCGGGCCTATCGTGAAGTCAGTGGACAGCGTCAGCGCCGGCACAGCGTCATGGAGGGGGTTCCCGAGCTTGGCAAAGTACTCGGGGGTGCCGTGCGTCGGGCGGAGGTATATCCGGAGAGCAGTGTTACGGGCGTAGAAAGCGATGCCTTCTATCTCGTCATGCTGGATGATTGCGCTGAGTTCTTCGGCACCGCTGTTGGAGAAGCCGAGGTTGCCGTCGAGGATCCCGTCCCATTTTACTGTGCGTCCCGCGAGGCCGGCAGGGGCGGTGGGTCCGGCTTTTAGCTTGAAGGAGGTGTTGTCCGGGGTTGCAGCCGTGGTGGTTGTGGTGACGGCTGCGGTGATTGTAGTGAAGAGAGCCAGGGCGGTGGAAACAAGGGTGGTCTTCATTTTGATTTTATTCGTCTAGAAACTTAAAAAGTTGGATTGAAGTGGCAGGGCGAGTGTCTGAGTGAGTGAGTGAGTGAATGGCTATTAGAGCAGATGTAAATAGGTGAAGGCGCCGATGATCCTGAGATGATGTTGGTGAAGAAAAAGTGTGGACTGGAGGGCTCCTTTATTCTGTAGATTGTCTGAGGGGTCAGCGGGGCGGCACCCTCAGCGAGGCGCTAGGTGTTTAAAACCACTTGATTGTGGCTAGCGAAGTTATTTGCTAGACGTGCCTCGCTGAGAGTGTCGCCTCGCTGACCCCTCAGACGGTCTACCTAGGCAAAAGTCTTGGTGAAATGGCCTTTTTGCCCAAAAGTTCCCATTTCTGATCACCCCCCCCCCCCCAACATGTTGAATTACTTCAAAAAATGCATACAACCTGCTCAGTTACTTCCACATTCATTGTAGCTTTCACTATGAACCCACTTGTCAAGTTTATTAGCTTTATGGTGTTGAGTTATCAGTCTTCAAAGTTGACACTACCCATTGCAATGGCAATTTTGTATGTGAAATGATACTTTTTAGCATATTGAAAACTTTGAGACTACATAACTTTTCCAAATCTTTACCAGATTGGTTGAAATGTTCATGAGAGTGGGGAAAAGCTAGAATAACTAGATGCCTGAAGTCAGGTTGGAAAAATACTTTGTAACTTAGTTCCTAAACTGCAAGCAGCTGAAATTTGCTGTTTTGGTGTGAAAAAAGCACATTTTGCCAAGGCTTTTGCTGAGGTACTTTAATTCTGTTATCGTGAGTATGGTATTAGTATCCATGGAGATTTGTTATAGTTTTACTAGCTAATGATGGTGATTATGAACTTCGTGGGACTTCTGCTTACCTCCGAGTATATAGTAGTTGCGAATAATGCTTGTCTCCCCAGTTTAATCTATAGCTGATCCATTCCAGGGCGCTCTTAGTTTGTTTTCATTTTCATTTTGTCATGAAATGCATACTAGTTACTATAGTTCAATAATTGGTCCATTGAACTTACTTTCTTTCTCACTTCTTAGACTACTGTAGTGGCTCTGGACGAGTACAATTCCAGTACAGAGCAAAAACTAATCTAATCCGGCATTTAATGGAAAAATTACATTAATAATTTAGTTGTAGTAATTGGTACCTCTACCCACAAAACTCATGTTATAGCTCTTAGATCCCTAGTCACTTCGCAAGAACTATCCAGAGTATCCCATCAACTCGCGAGAAAAGAAAAGAATACAAACGCCCCCAGCATTCACTCCATCACAATCGGTATTATCACAAACTATTACACCCGGACATCCAAACATCCACCCAATCTGAAAGAAGAAACCCCAGCATGATCAAGACATATCGTCACCCTCGGCACAACACAATTCCAGTCTTGCAGAAACTCCCAACATCACCCGGTTTAAGTTATGTTCCCCCTCTCTCCAATCCTCCTACCCCAGCTCTTAAATCCCATCACTATCATATCCACCCACTCCCGATCTTGCATGATATCATATACCGCCGATCGATGGTGGCGTAAAGCTTGTTCAAGCTAGAGCCCCTGTCGATCTTCCGCCTGTAAGGAGGCTCTGAGCAGGGTTTAAGTTATTTATAACCTCCCACCCGTGCACGAGGAACGTTGGCAGTTGATTAATGAACAGCACGTCTGTGATACAAGTACGGTATGATGTCCATCCATACTTGGGTGGTGCGGGCAGTAAGAACAAGGTGCTTTGCTCAACGTGAAGCCATCCGCTCGGATGTATGTCAAGTTAGGCCACGGAACTATCTTGTCGCGTTTAGTGCTATAGGGAATAATTCCCAATATAGCGTAATCAATCAAGGAATGATGATTTGTACTATATATTTCCACTGGTATCCGTTGTTGAGGTGGTTTTGATTATTATTATTGTTCCTTTCGATTAGAGAAAGTTAGAAGGAAGGTTAGACACCACATAGTGCAAGGTATGGCGTGAGATGAGACTAATATTTTGTTACGGTACCTCCGTCCGGTAGTAATAGTACAAGTACTGTAACGGGTTGAACATGCGGTAGTTGTGGTGTGGTGGTACTTTACAGTACAACGCCCGAGTGAGAGGTTGTGTTGTGTTGTCTTGGCCCTGTACTGTGTACCGTACGGTGTTGTGCGAAATCCGAGAGTGGATTGGTGCCGGCGGGTTTCGGGGGTCAGCCTTATAGGTGGGCTAGTGTGCGGTTTTGTAATCAAAAAAAAAAAAAGTTGCGGGAAAAAAATGAAATGAAAAATAATAAAGAGAGAAGCTAATGGTAGTTAGGGCAGTTAATTAATGGCCTCGAATATTGACAAATTGGGCTGGTAGAATGGATCTTCAAATTGCCCCGGTCTGCGGGGAAATATTCACTTGTTGATAGCCGGGTGTGAAAGATATGACCGAGAAATCGGCTTACCAAATACAGTACAACTACATGCCGTAATGGACCCGATAACAATAGCAACGTCTATCCCTATCCGTGTTTCTTTCTTTCGCTTCATCTGGTACTAAATAAACTTAGATCCAGATGCAAGTAACTCACTGCTACTGTATGTATTAACCCATCACCGCGAAATTGTATTTGTACCTCCTACTACTGTAATCGCAGATACATATCAATACTACACCGTTCATGAGTCCTTCCAGATAATATGCCTTGATCATATAACCAACCCCATACCATCATATCATACCTCCGTACAATACCATACTTGGCTCAAATAGACTACTGCACCCCATCCTTTGAGTGTGTTCATATTTACAACAGAACATACCAACCCAACGATACAACACTAAATAACTAACCAATCATTCACGGCCAATCCAAACGCGGGGTAGAGGTACCCTTTGGTCCATCCAACTCCCAGGAAAACCAAAAACTAGCTGAACCCCAAATCCCGCCGAGTGAGATGGCTCACTGAGGGGATACTCGGGGCAGGGACAAAATCCGTGAACACCGGGGTAGTGATTGGCAACAAGCTCGATAGCCAAATGTTCGAGCTTAGCCAGTTAGCAGGTTAGAAAATCAAAATTTACCAATTATCATCTTTAAAACGTTCACGGAATTTCTTCTCTTTTAACATATATACCCCTACATGTGCATATGACCTATGAACTTCATTTCCACCCCTCCAAAATCTTGTTCACGGACTAACCTTGGTACCCGAGTACATTATCAAAGAGATTACCTAGATTTAGTCTGTGAAACTTACTATTACCTCTCGTCTCTACGCTGCCATAGGTGGTATTATAAAAGGCTCGGGACAAATTTGTAATATCTGTGTGCACTTGAGCTTTTTGGGGGTAACCGAAAGTGAGCGGATGGTGTGGGGGTTTAAGGTTTCTTTGAGGGGCGTTGGGCGATGGATTTGTCATAGAGTAGGAGTAATGGGATGGCTATTGGCGGGTTTGAAGTAGGATGCCTTATCTTGTCCGCTGCTTGGTTCCTAGTATCATGTGGTGCTGTTATATCGATGCGTGATAATTGATCCCCCGTGTTGTTACTCCCGTACGATTGGGGGAAACGAAAGAGTATTAAAACTTCTAATTGTTTCAAAGACACTCGGTATAGTTCAATAGAACATTTAGTATCAAATTTTTAGAGACGGAACTCCGCAACAAAATGCGTACCCACTCAGCCTTGGTAAGTTAAAGTTCAAAACCCAATTACTACCATTCTCAGAAACTTTCCAGAAACTCTCGATTTACCCCAGGTCTCAATAGTACGATAATCCGCCTTCAATTTAAGGATGCCATGCGCATAATTGTGGGACTCTTGAGCCACCGACTTACCTCTAATACGCTATCTAGGTGACTCGATCAAAATCCACAAGTAAAAATCATGATTATCGGCTCTGGCATTCTGGGAAAGAGGGGTTATCAAGGACTTATAACCTGCAAGCGGAAAGGAAGAGAAATCCTCTTTTGTCTGCTGCTATTATTGACGCTTTGGGGGGAGATCCATTCGCGGTCAAATGTAAAAATTTCAGTGAAATAAACATTCGGGGAGCTCAAATTGTATAGTAAGTCCAACCGTGAACTAAAACCTTTGTGATCACAGTTAGTCAGTCGTATTATCGCAATTTTTCAGGCTATTTGAATATCGCGTTTCAATTACTACAAGTAGCGACGGTCCTTCTGCCGGATAAAATAGTGTCGGGAGGCATGTCGTGAATACAGATACCTCAAGAGTCCTCAAAATACGCAGTTTTCAACCGAGGGTATCATGAGACCTCACCCGTTTTGCCCTTTTTTTTTAGTTTAGCAACTCCAGTTGCCGGTGGGTATTCCCAGCTCGGCTGTTTCATCGCTCAGTGAGTCCTCCTAACCACGTTTTTTGCTTCATCGCCCGCGAGTTTGTCATTACATTACTGCGATATCAGGTATCCGATAACACAACACCGCACCCTGGGGAGGGAGCAAGTAGTTAGGTTCAAGAGGGACAGAGCCTTGCATTATGTTTGACACGAGCCGGCCCTCGCCGAGGCCGAGGCAGATCAAGCTTTTCGAACTCATATTGAGACGAACGGCTACTCGTAGCATTCCATGCTTTTGATGTACCATAATACAAGAAAAATGAGCTAGGACGTTGTAGTTGCCTCTCATAGTAAAGCGCTGTGTATATTCCTTTTGTTTTGTCTCAACTGAGGGCTGGGTTGGTGGTGTTTTCCCCTCACGCAGCCGAGAAGGGGAATTCCAACGTCCTAGCACATTTTTCTTGTATTTGAGTACTTACGGTATGGTGAAGCGGCTACTGTACCGGTATTGCACTTGCACTTTCGCTGGCATACAAAATCTGTGTGATGACTTAGCCCGAGGCGAAGTGCGAATACCGGTACGCTCTCTCGCCCTCAAGATATCGGTAGCTACAAAACATTCGAGTGTTGGTTTCACAAGGTTCTGGGCTCCAGGTATCAATTGTACGACTTCTTCAGCAACTACGAGGCTATACCTGTGATACATAATCAAACCCCGCTTTTTTCCTTCAGCTTCTCACTTTCATCAACCGAATTTATTCAATAAACGCCCCCTTTACGGCATCCGACCAAGAAAAGGAATAGATAATGTCCCGATATCTAAGTGATAATGTCAACTCTTTCAATGTGAATAACTTCAACTTCATTTCGGCCGATGACGAATCTAAAATCCTGGCCTGGTTGTCTCCCTTAGAACCCCAGGTACGACACGAAGATATTCGAACCACCCGGGCCGATAGTGTAGGGAACTGGATTTTTCAAACTGAGGAGTTCAGAAGCTGGTATGATGACAGTGAGATGGATGAATCTGACCATCCGGTCTTGTTCTGTTACGGTAATCCTGGGGCCGGCAAGAGCTACATTAGGTGAGACGGAACGATCTTAAAGGAAAAAGCAGAAAATAGTATCGCTAACAAGACACAATGTTAGTTCATTGGTGATAGATGATCTATGCGATCGGGCCATAGAGAACGATTTCGCCGTTGCCTGTTTTTACTTCGACTTTGCTGCCCGGAAGGAGCAGTCTTCGATAAATATGCTAGGATCCCTGCTGAAGCAACTTGTCAGCGGACTAGAGGCGATCCCATCAGAGATAGTTCGAAAATTTCGAGATCAGAAGAAGGTTATCGGTGGCCGAGGGTTGCAACTTCCTGGAATTGTGGAAATGTTTCAGACTATTTTGCCCTCGCGGCGCACGTTTATATGCGTTGATGCACTCGACGAATGTGTACCTGAGCATCGACTGGAGGTTCTTGACTCGCTACGACAAATTATCCAGAGGTCACCAAATATTCGCGTGTTCATGACCGGGAGAGCACATATCCGGGATGAGATCGAGAGGGAACTTGGTGGAGCAGCAACGAGTCTACTGATAAAGCCAATCGAAGGTGATCTCGTTAGATACCTGCGGGCGAGATTGAGGAAGGATACTACTCCCGAAGTAATGACAAGCGAGTTGGAGGCGGCCATCATGAAAAATATTCCTGCAATGAATTCGGAAACGTATGTGGCAGCGAGGACACCGGGGAATGCACTTCAAGTTATTCGCTAACATATGTCAATCCAGATTCCTACTGGTTTCCCTCCATATCGATGCAATCCTCCGAGAAACTACCCTCAGTCGCAGGCGAAACAGACTTAACGCAATGATGGATAGCTCAGGGTTAGGGGATGCATATGGTGCAACTCTCGAACGGATAAACGCCCAGGCTGAGGAGAAGGCAAGGCTGGCGATGGACACTCTCATGTGGATCTCCCATTCGGAGCGGCCGCTGCAGGTGGTTGAGCTATGTCATGCGCTTGCGGTGGAGATAGGCTCAAAGTATTTCGATACCGACAATGTCCCTTTAATAGGGACTCTGATAAGCTGCTGCCACGGACTCATCACGGTTGATAAGGAAGCTTCGACTGTCCGATTAATCCATTTTACCTTACAGGAATATCTTTGCACTCATCCCCAGCTTTTCGGTAATGCTCACTCGGCGATCGCGGAGGTTTGCTTGACCTATTTGAACTCGCAACAGATAAAGGGACTTTCGGTTAATACCCTTCCTGATCCACAAAATACACCGTTTCTCAAATATTCTTCAAGATATTGGGGGACCCATACGAAAACGTATCCCTCAGAAGATGTGATAATGCTTGCGCTTAAGCTATTGAACCAGTACGATCGACACATATCTGCAAGGTCGCTCTTGGGGCAACTGGTGGGTTTTGGTAAACTTAGCGATATCAACACTCCTTTACGATTTACTTGGCTGCACTGCGTGTCCTTCTTCGGGCTTGTTGAGCTTGCGGCCGCTTTGATAGAGGCGAAGGGTTGTAATATCAACGAAAGAGATTGCATCGGCCGTGTACCACTCATATGGGCGGCTCAGGTTGGAAACGATGCAGTAGTGAAACTACTACTGGAACAAGAGGGGGTTAACCCCGACAGCCCAGACAAAGAAGGCGAAACACCACTCTTTTATGCTGCCAGGAGGGGGCACGTAGGAGTGGTGGAGCTGCTTCTGGGGCGGAGCGATGTCAGCGCCGATAAGATGAACAATGAGGGCCGAATGCCGCTCTCGTGGGCTGCTCTTTTTGGGTATGAAGGGGTAGTGAAGCTACTGTTAGAGCGGGACAATATCGACCCCGACAGGCCAGATTACGATAGCCGAGCACCACTCTTGTACGCTGTTCTTGGCGGACATGAAGGAGTGGCGAAGCTATTGCTAGAAAGAGAAGATGTCAACCCTGATAGGCTAGACGACGAAGGCCGGGCACCACTCTTGTACGCTGTTATTACTGGGCAGGAAGGGATGGTGAAGCTGCTGTTAGCACAGCCAAACGTCAACTCTGACAGGCCGGATCATAAGGGCCAATCACCTCTATTCCACGCTGCTGGGAACGGATATGAAGGAATGGTAAAGATGTTGCTCGAGCGGGAAGACGTCAACCGGGGCAGGCCAGATAATGCGGGGCGGACACCACTCTCGTACGCTGCTGTGTGCGGACATGAAGAAGTAGCAAGGCTATTTCTGGAACATGACGATGTGGATCCTGATCAGCCAGATAATACAGGCCGAACACCGCTCTTCTATGCTACTCTCAATGGACACGCAGGGATGGTGAAGCTGCTGCTAGCACAGCGAAACGTCAACCCTGATAGGCAGGATGAAATGGGCCGATCGCCTCTGCTGTGTGCTGCTGCGATGGGATTTGATGCCGTGGTCAAATTATTCTTAGAACGGGAGGACGTCAACCCTGATCAGCCGGATAACGAAGGGCGAACAGCACTTTCATGTGCTGCAAGCAACGGACATGAAGAGATTGTGAAGCTGTTAGAAGCCCGGATATCTGAAATCTCCGGCACGGTTTAAACTTCTACTCTTTTTTTCTCTTCCCTCTCATTCTCGCCCCCGGTCCCGGATATGGGTCATTTTCGCAACAGTTCCACCCCCCTCCTTCCTCTTATATCCAAGCCTTATCCAAACTTTTAAAGCCCAAGATACCTTCTCGCACATTACCGCCATCCATTTCATTCCTTCCCCTCATTTTCGCAAGAAAAAAAAAGAAAAAAAAAGACCAAAGCTCTAAATATTCCAAGTTACCCAGAATTTATCAGAGGAAGAAATCCCATTGACATGTAAATACTAAACTTACCTGGCACTGCCGTAACATCACCTACCGTACTGTACAATACATCTACTTTCTACGTTTTTCATTTTTTTTTTATCTTTCCAGAAATCTCGAAACCTCGAAGCCTCAATCCACCCCCCCTCCCCCTTCCTCCTCCCTCCCTCCTCCTTTATTTCTGTCTTTCTATCTTTCTTCCAATAATTAACCACCCCAATTAAATATCAAAATACCATACACGATTCGTACAGTACATCACTCCTTTCAAAAAAGTAAAAAAGTAAAAACTTCCTGCCCTCCGACTCCCTCCAAAGCGGGAGAGAAGGGACAACTCCTCCGGTGGTTAGAGCTTGGCGGTAACGTATTCCACCCCCTTCCCAGAGTTCACTGAGAAATTCTAAGGTAACTATTGTTGAGACTAGTAGGATATAAGCTAAGACCCCGGGGGGATGCCCCTTGGAGGTGGGTCATGGAGGATCACTCGGGATTAGCGCTGGTTGGGTTTGGAAATTGGGGGATGGAAGGGAGATGGCAGGCATGCATGATTAAGGAATGAAATGTAATAATATAACGTCTAGTTTATCTACCGCTCCGACGTAATACAAAACAAAGCACCCAATACACCTACTATTAGGCCTGGTACACGTATTACACCAGCGAACCCGTCTACTACCACCACGCCCTCTACCAATCCCCCTTCTTCCAAACACAACAAATAGCAAAATATAAACAAAAACTACAAATCCCCCCATTCCCCTTCCCACCCATCCAACCTAAATCCCCACACTCCCGCAAAAAAAATCCCCCCCTTCATCCACCCTTTTTTTCACCCCCTTCAACCGCCCCACCCCACTGCCCCCTCCAAAATACCCCCTCAACGTCTCCTCCTTTGACAAACTCGCGCCCATGTACCCCTGATACACGCCAAACCTCTCCCTCCCTGGGGTGCCGATTATGGCTTTATACATGCCTTCTACGAACCCTCCCAATCCTGCTGCTAACGCAGCGGGAGAGGGGGTGGAAGAGCGGGCATAGAACTGGAATACGTACGTATTATCGCGGCGGACGTAGCTGGATGTTAGAGAAGGCGGGGACGGAGGGGTGGAAATAGCGGAGGGCCGTAGAGGTTTATTATTATGAACCAGGGCTGTGAGAAAAAGAAATAATTAGCTAGCTTGCAAGGAGAAGAAGGTATTGGGGGGGGTACGTCCGCAGCGGAGGAAGTAACAGGGGTAGTAAGCAAGTATTCAAACAATTGGACAAAGTTTTCGTTGAAGAGGCGGTGCCTGGTGGGTTCGGTGAGGGATTTGGCGAACTGTAATTATTAGTAAGGAGCAGGAGGGAGGGGAGGGGGTAAGGGGGTAAGTACAAAGAAAGGTATCTCGATCCTCGCACGTTGCTGGATCAACCTCCAAGGCTTTGCCTTCGGCAAAGTACTCGAGGGTTTTCAGCCACGGCATGTCTTCGACAAACACGTGTGTTGGAGCGCCAAATATTTCGTTGAGGTCGTTGATCAATGGATCGATGATGATGTGGAAGTCGTGGATTTCTCCAAAGTACCTACCTACCCGCCCCCCCCAAAAAAAAAACAGTCAACCCAGTCTCCCACTCTCAAAGAGAGAGAAAAGCTCACACCCCCCCGAACTTTAACCTCCCCCTCCCCCCTAATCTCCATCCCAAACCCCAACTCTCTCGGCGCACACTCCTCCTCCCCCCGCTCCCTCCCCCTCCTTACCCCCCTCGCCAACACCCACGCATCAGGCGAGTGATAAGTATATGCATACACAACATTATGCCCCGGCGCAACCTGCGTGCGCATCTTAAACCCGACCGCAATCCCAAACGAAGGCCCCGCACCCCTAAGCGCCCAGAATAATTCCTGACTCCCGTGCTCTGAGGCGGTTACCAGCGCGCCGGAGGACAGGACCACGTCCATTAATAGGATATGGTCGCGAGCCCACATGCGCGATGGGTGGCCGAAGCCGCCGTATAGCGCGTGGCCGGAGATGCCGACGGAGGGGCAGGTGCCGTGGGCTATGCTGTTCCCCATCAGTCAACCCATCGCCGGATGGGAATTGGGTTGGCGGGGGACTAACGCTCTCTCCCCAAGTTTATACAGCGTGCATGCCATATTGCCCAATCGAACGCCTCCTCCGACCGTCGCTATTCCAGTCTCTGAATTTAGAGAAACGGGATTAAACTTCGCCATGTCAATCACCAACATCCCGCCTTCTTCCCTGCCAAGTCCGTGCGCAACATAACTATGCCCCCCCGCACCTCGCTGCAACTTTATTCCCGGAATTTCTGGCAATGCCCACAGCTTCCTGCACCTACGCGACAGTTCCCGGCTGCGCGATGGCAGCGGGGGAAACTCGGATGCGCAGATTGAAGGGCCCGGCGCGCTTTGCACTTGTAAGTAGGGTAGGGATGTTGGCTTCTTGGAGTAATGATTGCAAAGTAGCTTTATCGGAACTTGTTGGTTTGGTGTGTTGAGACATGGTTGGTTGGTGGTGGTCTAGGCGGTAGGTGGCGGCCCATCGCTCTACAGTATAGCGAACGGACACACACAAGATATGAAAGTGAAGGGAAATGGGGGAGTTAGGATAGTATTATTTCCCAAGTTCTTCTATGACCATCAACCTATATTACAGCGGCCGGTGGTAGTGGTGATGGCGATGGTGAAGTAAAATCTCAACGATACAATAATAATCCAAGTCCTCCTTCTTATTCGGGCATTCTTTGTTGCCTAGAATGTCGTTACAACCGTCCGGTAAGCCGCGCGGGGGATCCACATTCCCCCACGACAACAGATACCATACGTGAATACACCTCACCAACCCGATCTTTTTTTCCCCTCCGCCGTTATTACCAAGCTCATGTTCCAGACTCATTTTGGAGGTCCTTTCTCAACGGTATCTTGCCCCTTTTTGATCGATGCTCATTTTTTACGTTTGGAATGCTCGAGCGACCTTCTTATTTTGATGCCCAGGCCGAAATAACATCTTCTGATGGGGATGTCATTCGCAAAAGGCAAACACCTCGTGAGGTAGAGACGAACTGTTCAGATGCCAATTATGATACCAAATGCCCCGCCATTGCGGGGTCAAATCTCTATTGTCGTTAGCGTGACACTTAGAGCGATAAGGGTCAGGGGTAAGAAATGGTTCTCGACGCAGTTAGAGATATCAATACTCAGTTAGCTATAGGACAGAAAATCACCCCCACTCACTCCCCAGTTGGACGGATTTTGTTTGAAGCCTCCCCAATGATTACTAAAATGGTAAAGGTCTCCAATGCCACGGAGTTTTATGTTTTATCCCTCCAATGCCACAGCGCCCTCCAATGCCACAAGATCTTATAAGATTGAATGCTGATCTGATAACAAAATATATTGTGCTCTTTTTTTTTTTAATAGTGTAAATGCTAGCCATTCAGTGGGTCATCTTGACAACCACTACACCCTCCACCAAAGTTCCGATCATATTACCTGAAATGTCTGCTCTTGCACAACTCCCCACTTCGCCGGCACTGGGGCAATTATTCCATGCATTTACCGACCTTAAGGAGTTAGTGGAGAATTGGTCTGTGAAAGAAAAGTTTTCATTCAAGATTGCTGATAAAGATCATGAGCGGGTGATCTATACCTGTGTGGTCCCTGAATGTGAATGGCACTCTTAGGGCCGTTCCTCCAGACATATCACCTTTTTCCTTCCGTTTCGAAACTGAGAGAAGGCTATTTTCACAGCAGATACAGTCACCCAAAGGAACGGTCCCTTTTTTTGCCAAACAGGCCCTTAGCAGTAAAGTTTCTATCTTCCATACCTACTTTCCTGTATCCTAGATCTAGCACTATAGAAAAAAACCCCCCCGCAATATATTTTGTTATCAGATCAGCGTTCAATCTTATAAGATCTTGTGGCATTGGAGGGCGCTGTGGCATTGGAGGGATAAAACATAAAACTCCGTGGCATTGGAGACCTTTACCGTTACTAAAGCCGTCCGCACAAGTCAGAGATGAAATAATCCTTTAATTTTCTTAACTTCACAAGTTTGACGCTTCCTATCTAGGCCTGTTCATAAGCCTCCGCAAACAAGCTCAATGTCGGTATTGAGCAGAAAAAGATATCCCCGAGAAAGCCCCAACAATGCAAGACCACGACCGCTTCTTCCATAAAAAAAAACATCTGTGTTCATGCCCAAGTAACTGACAACAACGATGCTCCTGAGAAACCCCCCCCCCCCCACGACCAGACGGTGCCGAAAGACGATAAGTTAACGAGGAATGCAAAGTCAACCTAATCAACTCGAGCGCTATTAGAGTGATCTTCAACTCCATTCTCACCCTGCAAGCCACCTTGGGCACTAGTAATGTCCGTGCCTCTAGCCTGCATATCGGCATTTTTTGTGGCCTGCTGCCTATGGCCGACTTCCCGGTTTGCTTCTTGAGCTCTACCCAGATGACCGCAAATGTTTTCACACAATTTCTGATCACAGCCCTCGGTATGGTTTTCATCCAACGAGGACTGATAGCGGGGAACAATATTAGAATTGGTACAAAGCAAACACTGAAGCAACCATTAAATTAGCACCCTCCGTAGATCAAAAACAACTCAATTTCTGAATGGGACACATCACAAGCATCAATCAGAATAGGGAAGCCCTTACAGTAGTATCTAGTGAAGTGATGACAACATTTTCTGAATTCGACTGATAAGGTTCGACGGACCGAAGCCCAGCAGGTGGGGTTTCTCCTGTAATTCTACTCATTTTAACTGGCACATTCAAAGGCATACGATCAGGAGATATAGTGCCGCTCCGGTAATGACGTTTTGCTGTTTTCGGTGGTCTCGATTGGGGACTCTCGCACCCGTCCTGATTAGAGATATTCTCATATACCTCTTTTTCTTGCGGGATCGCGTCCAGTCGAGGCGAGAATGTAAATCCAACGTTGATTGGTGCTTCAGGCAAACTCGTATGAAACCTAAAGGAAAAGGGATCGTATCGCAGCGGGAACCGTTCCATGCCACTAGGAGTTGCTGGATGCTCTCCCGAGGAGAGGCGAGGCTGGCGGACATCAACTAGCGATACTTGAGGCTCAGATTCAATGGGGGAGGAGACATCCGATGGTTCTTCCTTCTTGAAAGAGCTCGCGAAGGTACTATCTAAGCCTTGGTCGTTCGGATATGACATGTTGATCCCGCAAAATTCATCTGTGATGGTTGCCTGTTGATGCTGAGATGTGCTAGGAGAACCGAGTTCCTCAGTGTCTACATCTCCGCAGGAAGAGCACCACGATTCCCATACAGGTGAAAGCTTCATCGGAGTCTTCGAATCAGGTGCATCAGAGAAAGTTTCTAAACCCCACCCACCAAGTTAGTATAAACCGCCCTCGACATATTCCCCTTAATATATTACCTTTAACCTCCCCGCATCTGCCTTCGACTTCCTGTCCATCCAGAACCCCAACATCACACTCATACCTCGACAAAGCACTTTTCAAAGTTGAGTTCGTAGAGGAGTACATGTCCAGCATATCACTATCGAAATCCATGCCATCATCCTCCTCTTCAGCTAGACCTCCGCCGCCCATCCTCTTCTCCCCCTTCCAATCAGCGTCAAAGCCACGAAGTTTGTTGTATTCCATCGTCGGCTAAAGTATAATACTGCAAAAGGAGAAAAAGTGCTGAAGTTATGAAGATAGGTGTAGTAAGTAATCTGTTGTTGAAAAGGGGGTTGGAAGGGGCTCAAGAGGACATCAAGAGGGCTATATACCCAGAATCCCACCAGACGGAAATTCTGAATCGTCATGTAAGGCGTAATATAGCTCCTCAAAGGAGAACGCGCAATTAGATACCTTTTTAGGGAGGGGTTACGAAGTTTGTTGCTATTCCGCGTAAGCCACGAGATCAATTGTAGAGACAGAGCAGGTATCATAATTTATCACTCGTTTCTCTCATTAGCAACGATACTTTCAAGGCCGCTCAGAACAATTCTTTCTCTCCTAACGTCGGAAATCACCCATCTCACATTCCACAGCCACTCTGTAAAAGTGTTCGTGAAAACCTTCGACAGAGATTAAAGCAGCACAAGGGGTGAGGGGCATTGCATAATTGGGGCCTCTGTGTGGGAGGGGTCTATTCCCGGGGGAGGGAAATGCCGTTTCACGAACACTTTTGCGGAGTGGCGGTAGAAGGTATTATATATGTACTCGTACTTTGATTCACACAAGACTTTATTAAATATAGTACTGTAAGTTAGCCAAGATTGAGAAAGCGTAATTACTGTACGATCGTACATCTCAAGATATCTCCAAACACGTCACAGCGAAAGAAAGATTTTTCCCGGCCAAAGTTATAGGTCCTGGCCCGAATACGCTTGCAATATGAAAGATCGTAATAACCCAGCATTCAGTAAATTACCTACATCTACATTACCCAAACTCAACCAAAGGAGATAAAACATTCTTTTTTATTAACAAATAAAAAAATATTAAAAAAAGGATATTTTTTAACCGCCGAACGCGAATCTTCAGGTTGCGACCCTTCAGATCCAGAGTCGGAAACTGCCACGAGTTCCACTTGGAAACCCGCCTCCTACCTCCAAGTTCCACAGGGCAGCCAGGTCTAAAAGACCTGTCCCCTACATGACGGAATCAGGAACGATACCTTCCTGCAAGCAGGGAGGATCGAACCCCTTGGCTCCCGCTAAATGCACAGCAAGCGTGAGACTTAACCACTGGGCCAGCTAGGAATTTCATAGAATATAGATGTGGGAACTAATCCTTAACCTGTACACATGAATTTTTCCACTTTTTTTTGTCTGGTATGATAGTAAGGAAGACTAATTTGATCATATTATTATTATTATTGTTATTAGACATACATGTTAGATAGTTTGTCCGAGCAGATGCGTAAATATTCTTGTGAGAAGGTAAATTAAATACATCAATTTGCTTTCCCATATTTTTTTTTAAAAATAATAATCACAGCTGGAGTATCAATGATGGATAAAAGTACCCTATGTTTGCTTGAGAGTACTACATGACCTGGGAAGGTATCCATATGGTAATTAGTGCATTACATCCCGTATCCACAGTATAGCACAGGGCACTAGCAGAGGCTTGGGCTCCTTGAGGGTGGCTAGCAAATTGAAACTTTTGGACCTCTTTCTTGATAAACACCTCATAATGCACTGGTGACTCACTTTTTGATAAGCGTATAGCACATAATAGAATAGAAGAAAAGATTACCAACAGCACAAAGAAAACCCACCTGAGTGTATTGGAGCGGAAATCTCTTATCCTGCTATTTCTCTATTTACTAGGGACTCCGAGTTCCATAAATTACAATATCATATGTCCGTGGCAAAACTGGCACGGTAGTGCAGTGATTTCCAAGATATACACAATCGCTCAGAACCTAATGTTTGTAAACGCCCGGGGTTGCCGGTTCAATCAAAAATTCTGATTACAGGGGTAAATATTTCTTTCTTTCTTTCCTCCCTCCTCCCTTCCTTCCTTCATCCTTCTTGAATAGAAACCCCCTGGATGCAAAAAGTGTTGAAGTGTTTATTTACTTCCTGTTGCTTCGGCCACCGAGTGAGATCTCATGTCTTTCAAAACTTTGCTTCTGTTACGTTCTTCCGTATGCGTTACAAGCATAGAAGGCTTTGGAGATCTTGTAATGCTAACCCTTCGTGCTTATGGTGACATCGTGCCACGGTGTGTCTTACATCCAGAAATACTTGAGCCTCACTAACGTATTGCTTTACGATACTCCAGGTATTATCCCTTCGCAGCAGGAGGTAGGTCTGGAAGCCATGGCTGTGGAGTATCAAACCACTCTAGACACTAAAAATTGAAACCTCTGCGATGTGTTTACTGTACCATTGCTTGGATCTTCAGTTCCTATACAGTAATTTAAAACTTGCATCTCTAACGGTATCGCCGCCAGCGTCTAACAGGCCGCCCTGCGATAAATCTAAACATCTTCACTCAGCCGTTCATAATGTGATTAAAACGGCTGCAACAGTGCGACACACCATTACCACTATCATCTCCAGCATCACATCGCAAATCCAGCAAAATCCCCCCCAGGGTATCAAAATCCGAGACGGTCAAGTTTTTTGTTTGTTTTTCCCCCAGCCTAAAAGTTTATCTTTGCTTAATAAATTACCATACTACTGGTAATATTCAGCTTACGGTAGGCCCCTTATTGTGCTTGCCGCCGTGGAACAATCACTATCCGAATCCCAGCTAACTAGAAGCGAACGAAAGGTCTGAAAACTCACATCACCGTTCATCACTCGCAATGTCATAAAGCGCTACCGCCTGAGAGCAAGCCACCTAGTTATGCACAGTACTCCAGAGGTAGAGACCTTACTTCACCTCCCCGCCCCCCTCCCTTCCTCCGGGCCCCGAGAGGCAGAAGGTATTCTAGATGTATTTATACTTGATTCGCCCAAGACTTTATTAAACTCGAATAGTATCCAAGATTGAGAAAACGTAATTACTGCACCTCAAGATATCTCCAAACACATCATAGCAAAAGAAAGTTTTTTTTTTTTTTTGGCCAAAACTATAGCTCCTAACCCGAATACACTTGGAACATGAAAGATCCTAATGACCTAGCATCCAGCAAATCATCTACACCTACATTCCCCAACCCCAACCAAAGGAGATAAAACATTCTTTTTTATTAACAAATAAAAAAAATATTAAAAAAAGGATATTTTTTAACCGCCGAACGCGAATCTTCAGGTTGCGACCCTTCAGATCCAGAGTCGGAAACTGCCACGAGTTCCACTTGGAAACCCGCCTCCTACCTCCAAGTTCCATAGGGCAGCCAGGTCTAAAAGACCTGTCCTCCTACATGTCGGAATCAGGAACGACACCTTCCTGCAAGCAGGGAGGATCGAACCCCTTGGCTCCCGCTAAATGCACAGCAAGCGTGAGACTTAACCACTGGGCCAGCTAGGAATTTCATAGAATATAGATGTGGGAATTAATCCTTGAACCGCGCACATGGATTTTTCCACTTTTTTTTTTTTTGTCTGGTGGTGAGGAAAAATGATGTGATGATATTATTGTTATTGCTATTAGACGGACATGTTGGATAGTTTGTCTGAGCAGATGCCTGAATATTCCTGTGAGAAGGTGAATTAAATACATCAATTTGCTTTCCCGTATTTTTCTTCAAAAATAATAATAATAATCACAGCTAGAGTACCAATGATGGATAAAAGTGCTCTATGTTGACTTAAGAGTACTACAGGATCTGGAAAGGCATCCGTACGGTAATTAGTGCATAGCATTAGAGTATCACATCCCATATCCACAGTACGGCACAGGGCACTAGCAGAGGCCCAGTCTCCTCAAGACCTCAAGGGGGTGGCCCGCAAATTGAAACTTTTGTACCTCTTTCTTGATAAACACCTCATAATTCACCGGCGACCCACCTTTTGGTAAGAGCACAGTACATAATACAATAGAAGAACAGATCACCAACAGCACAAAGAAAACCTACTTGAGTGTATCAGAGCGGGAAATCTCTTATCCTGCTCTTTCTCTATTTACTAAGAACCCAGAGTTCCATAAATTACAACATCATATGTCCACGACGGCATACATAAGCAGTAGTAGCAAAACCGGTACAGTAGTATAATGATTCCCCAGATCTATACCACCTAACTTAATATTGTCAACACCTGGGCTACCGCCAGTTCAAAAATCCTGATTGCAGGAATAAATATTTCTTCCTTCCTTCATCCTACTCGGATAGAACCCCCCCCCCGGGGGTGCAAAACGTGTTAAAGCGCCCACTTCCTTCTCCCCACTCCTTACCCCCCGCCAGTCTTCAAATAACCCAGTACAGTAAACCCTCGACACCGCACTGTAAACTACAACTGTAAGCCACAATACCAGAAAAGCAGAAATTCACACACACACACCCCAAAATATTGAACGGCGCGTAATTGCGCCCCTCCTACCACCGAGCGAGCGAGTCCAGGCAAAGTTTGATTCCTGACATTCTTCACAATGCCAGAGTACGGGTCTTCCCTTCCCCCCTTCTGCGTAAACGCTAACTTCCCATCTACTCGTAGCATCTCTTCCGAAATCTCAAAATTTTTTTATACCAGACCAGCTCACAGAGCCCCCCTAATAAGGCTACCGTAGGCTACACTAGTGTGTCGTACGGTATGGTATATCACACCGCGTAATGATGCCGATTCAACCCCCTAGTCGCTGCCGAGTGAGATCCCATGTCTTTCAAACTTTGTTTCCACAACGTCCTTCTATATGCGTTGCAAGCATAAAGGCTCAGGTGATCTTGTAATGCTAATCCTTAGCGCTTATGTTACCATGGTGCCACACCGTGTACCTCACATCCATCCAGAAGCACTTGGACTTCACCAACTCATTCCTTTACAATACTCCACTTGTATTACCCCTTCGCAGTAGGAGGCAGGTAGGTCTGGAAGCCATGATTGTGGAGTATCAAACCACCACAATAGACACTAAAAACCGAAAATTCTGCATATGTTTACAGCCACTCTGCAAAAGTGTTCGTGAAACGGCATTTCCGGGGAATGCCCCCCCTTAGGCCGCTTTGATCTCCATCACAGGGAAACTCCGTTTCACAAACACTTTTGCAGAGTGGCTGTATCACCGATTGGTAAAATAAAGAGGATAATCCAGCCTAGCAACTGAAGCTTCGCGATTATGAGCCAGGGGATCTCCAGCAATAGATTTTCCTCATAAACACGTGCTGCAGTCCTGCTCAAGGAATCGCGTCACCCTTACTACCCCCAAACGGTATTTATAAAAACGTGCAATAGTAGAATCCGGTGCTTATCACCACGTGGGAATACTAGTACAAGTTATACGGCCAGTCGATACAACCAAGTAGGCACAGGAAGACAAAAAACAAACAACCGCCAAGACCCGAGTGACATCCCATGCACCACAACTTTTGGATTAACGTAACGTAACACCATCATTCGCAAGTATCATACAAAATCGGGATATTGCGATGCATCTAGCCAAACCAAGCGCAACATAACTTAAGCTAGCAACAACAACCAACCACCGCTTTCCCAAAATAAAAAATAAAAAAAGGAGAAAGAGAAAGTAGTATAAGAAAGACAAGAAAAACAATCTTTTGGTTTGTTTTGTTTTTTTGATTTGATCAACATCAACATCAACCCATAGTCTCATATGTCGCCATCAAACTTCCCAAGAATGTGACAATCAACCTAGACCTAACCGCGACGATGTCTTCAGGTACCAACCTGTGCGCAATTTGTTAGCCTCGAGTATCATGGGGGGGATTTCGCGGGAAACAAACCAAATAGTAGCTCCCATCTTTCTCGCAATTGAAATACTCAATTTCGCGTTCAAGTAGGCCTCCTCCTCGTTTCTACCATCCGTAACAAGCGAGTAGTCAACATAGTTGCTCCTCATGCCGTTAAGCACGTCCAAGAGGAAAATTCCACTGCCCAAACTGGGGTCCTTGAAGCTTCTGATTCCCTGCGCCTTTCCACCACTCTTGGCCATTTCGTTGGCCCACTTGAGCATGTAGGAATCTGTAATTTCTGATACGCCGACCCTCTGCGCAAGGGATTGCAAGGTGCGTGTAATGTCACGGCGCATCAACTGCCAGGTAATGGCAAGCGTGAGAGTACGCTGACCATCGGTAATGTCAGCACCCTGGATACCGACCAGGGAAAACCGGTTCTGCTTCCCGAGCTCGACAGCATAGTTTGTGTTTTCCACAGCCTTGAAGCGCATGAGTTCTCCTCCACGAGAAGGAGCCTTATTAACATGGCGCCAGCTTACCGAGCCTGGGATAACTTTATCGTATGCCTGCAGGAGAGCAGTTCCATCACGGAGGTCATCAAACAGAGAGTTAACCGCCGGTTGAACATCGAGAGAATTGAGCCAAAGAGTAAAGACACGTGCTTCTCGCTCTCCTTCAGCATCAAAGTCCTCAACCTCCAACTTCTCCTCCTCAGTGATAGGATCAAGACCAGGGTGGGTATTGAAGAGGTGAGCAACAAATGCCAAGTTAAGCTTGGGATTTCCGGCAACCAACGACTTTGGTGTCAAGAACTTTCGGCATCCAAGTTTGTCGGCATTAACAAGTACCTGCTCAGCACGTTGCATGAGATCGCGGGTTTGTAGAGGTGCACGAGAGCACTGATCTGGAGCAAGTTGGTTCAACAAGACAGTGTAGTTCTCGGCATCGGAGACGTCCTTGCTGAAATTTGCAACCCTGAAAAAGAATCAGCCAAGCCAAGTCAATTCCCAAAAGTCAAACATACCGTCTATGCCAGCTTGCAGCCTTAAGGTGGAAGTTAACCCATCTCAACAGAATCTGCTCCGGGGGCAATCTCAAAAACTGTTCCAGAGTCTCATCATCTTCCAGCAATCTGTAAAGCTCCGGGTGCAATTTGATATCAATCTTTCCCAAAAGACCTCTTCGAATGACCTGCCAGATCAACCCCAAAATCAAATGTTCCCTAACTTCAATAATATCACCGGACCCAATGTTAACAACCGAACACCCAATAGCCTTCGCAGAGTTAATAACAATGTTATTATTCTCCGTCATCTGGAACTGATTGAGCTTCTTGGTACGAGCATTCGGGCGATTCAGAACACGTTCATCGATAGTATCAGGCACCGAGTCGTTAATAAGCTTCGCAAGAACCAAACCGTCCCTGCATTCATCAAACATCTATATCCAGTAAGCACCAATCCGACCATCCTGAAAATATAGCAACAAACCTGAAAGGTATCTGTAGGAAACGGCAAACGATCCCCAATATCTGCATCCCCAAGTAACACTGCATTGATATGCCTCGTAAATTCAGTCCTCTCATCCTCGTTGATAGTGTGCGTAGTTGCGCCCGTCGCACCCCCCATCTTGATTTGCCCACCACCACTTCCGCCCCCGCGTCCTATCGATCCAGTCCTAGCGTGCGAGACCACCGGAGCACGACTCGGCTTTGCTCCATCCGTCACTCTCAATTTGGAGATGAGCTAGCAAACAAAACATCCATCAGCCTCATAACAACAAAAAATCCGGGGGGGGGAGGGGGTTGAATAGGAGTAAACAAACATCAACAAAATCATCCAACTCCACCCTCCTCGAACTATCCAGTTCAACCTGCTTCAAGGTTGCACGGACCTCATCGTACGGCTTCCTCTCAAGATCCTGAGCTGTCTTGATGGCGGTAGCTTCATCCAAGTACCCCTTCTCGTCCTGGTCCGAGCGCAGGAAAGTGTCCTGCAAGGCCATGATGCCCTCCTGGCCGAGCTCAGGATACTTCCTGGCGAGCTTGAACACGTTCATGACTTTTTTTATTATTTTCTTTCTGGTTAAGTTGGAACGCAGATGCGGCCAATGGAACGCGGGGTAGTTGGCTGGGTACACGAAAAAGTTAGTAGGGGGGGAAATGAACAAAGGAAGAAGAGAAGCTGTGGGATGAATGTTATATAGAAGAGTGAGTGAGATACTTACAATTTTTTTACTCCGTTCAGAAGTAATAAAAAAGCTTGCGCGTTCTGTTTGCGTTGAGATGGAGTGGAGATGGTTGTATTATGGTGGGGTAGTTTTGTTCGTAGAACTTGGAACGGGCTGGGCAGTGCACACTGGTGACGTTTTCTTGGTCCCTAGCAACGAATACCGTATCATACGAGCAGGAGGAAAACTTTACCCTACCAAGCCTCCCACCAGCAATAGAAGTTAGCAAACCACACTCCAGCCTGAAAGCTGCAACTCGCCTTACGACGACGACGCCAAACTCGTGGCCAATTCTTTCCTTGTCGGATGACGACGGTCCCAGACTTGGCGCACTGTACGGTACTCGTGGCGCTGACGTGTGGCGGTGGTGGGGTTCAACAGTAAGAGCAACAATTCGAGTCAGCTCTTGTGTCTCTGCCGAAAATGCAGAAAAACTTGCAGTAGGCGCTATGTGAACGCCAAGGAATCACAGCTTCATTCGCCATCTACTGGTGGCAAAATACACGCTTGTTATCAATAGACTGCCGGTATTTGCCCATGTCTAGCTCGAGAACTTGAATCAATACAGATGTATGATCCTATATGTTAGACTAGACTATCGTATGTTTTTACTATTCCTACACTATGTACAGTAGTCTCCCGAAACCCTCACCGCACCACACCATACTTGCCTCACAATTTAGACAGCACTTGCACCGCACCAACAATAGCACAACGCTGCAGGAGCCTAGCGTACTACTGTAAACACCTCCAGCGAATCCAAGACTAAACAAACTACGAAACATCCACGAATCCCAAATGCCTAGACAAAGCCAACGACTTCCATGAGTCTAAAGCCAGCACCTATAAGTACCTAGCTCTACGAGTAACGTACAGTAACTAACTTACCATACGGCACTATACTGTAGTCACACCGGGACCCTACATACCCGTCGGCATTTCAAGACTCATTGCGAATTCACACATGCGCGTCTGAAACCTATGATCGAAGCCAAGGATGGCGGCTCTGCGGCAATCCCCGTTAGACTACCGGTATATCAAAATTTGGTTTATCCATGGGAAAAAAAAAAAGTTCATATCCGTGCCTAACTGACTGAAACTACCGTATTGGGAACAGAAAAAACCCCCTACAAACCCCAATCCCATGAACTTGAAAAAAATCAAAAGACAAGAAATATACACCACCCATTGAACAATAAGCAAAGAAATGACATGCGCCGCTAAAATCAATTGCTCCATGGCAGCGGGAAATCCCCGGCCCATTCCGCCACTTCCTTCTTCAATTGGACGAGTTCGGGAACACCCTCTCCGTTGCTGAGCTTGCCAAAATAGTCCTTAAGCTTCTTGCCGTCAACGGTAGCGTTAAAGTCTTTGGAAATCTTGACAGCTCTATCGACAATTTCGGCCACCCTCTCAAAGTCGGACTCTGAGAAGCCGCGGGTGGTCATTGCCGGAGAGCCAAATCTAAGTCCACCAGGCTTGAGGGCAGAGATATCACCCGGAACAGTGTTCTTGTTGGCAGCAACGTTGACTAGTTCCAAAACCCTCTCGACCCTAGCTCCATCAATGCCCTTTGGCTTCAAGTCAACGAGGATAAGATGGTTATCGGTGCCTCCGGAAACAATCTCGTAACCAAGAGCAGAGAGTTTGTGAGAAAGCGCCTTGGCATTCTTAAGCACTTGCTGCTGGTATTCCTTGAATTCTTGAGTTTTGGCCTGCTTCAAAGCAACAGCGAGGGCAGTGATGGTATGGTTGTGAGGACCACCCTGATGTCCAGGGAAAACCGAGGTGTTGATGGGGTTCTCGAGATCATACATAATCTTATTACCCTTCTTGTCTGTCTTGCGGACACCCTTGCGGAAGAAGATCATGGCACCACGAGGTCCTCTCTGCGAAATGTTAGTTTACATCGCAGAATCAATTGACAAGAAGAGAGTAAACTACCAATGATTTGTGAGTAGTTGTAGTAACAATATCACTATGAATGAAAGGACTCTTAGTAACACCAGCAGCAACAAGACCAGAGATATGCGCCATATCACTGAGCAAGTAAGTATCATATTTTTCGGCAATCTGCTTCATGCGCGCATAGTCAATGATCCTAGAGTAGGCACTGGCTCCAGCAATGATGATCTTTGGGCGGTACAGCTCAGCAAGCTTCTCCAAGTTGTCATAGTCGATCAAGCCCGTTTTTGGGTCGAGGCGGTAGGGCAAGGTTTCAAAGTACTCAGAAATCTTGGAGATCTTCTTTCCAGGAATCTGGTATCCGTGAGACAAATGACCGCCGTGGGGAAGGTCCAACCCCATGATCCTCTCATGAGGACGGATGACGGCCGAGTAAGCGTACAAGTTTGCCGGGGCTCCAGAAAGTGCTGCAACCCGTCAGTGAAGCTCCTAAATTTAATGTGGAATTGGTACAAACATTGAACATTCACACCCCACTCTGCGGGATTAAGATCAAATGCTTCCAAAGCTCTCTTTTGGCACAAACTCTCTGCCGCATCGATCCATTCATTGCCTCCGTAGTATCTGGCTCCCGGGTACCCTTCAGAGTACTTGTTCTGCATGGGCGAGCCCAAGGCATCGAGAACCGATTGCGAAGTGAAGTTCTCCGAAGGAATGAGGTTGATGAAGTCCCTTTGTCTGTTTTTCTCCTGTAGCACAATTCAGCATTTAGCCAGTTGACAGCAGTCCAGAGGTGGGTTGTGAATGACTCACGTTGACGAGAATTTTGGAGACTTCCGGATCCGCCTCAGTCAAACTTGCTCTCAAGAGCTACAAAGAACGCAATTAGCTTAAATCCCATTTGATAAATCCATAGAAAAAGATACAAGGGAACATACTTTGTCATGAGAAGCAGGAAGCATGCCCGCAGGGCGAACAATTGATGTAGAAAACCCGGAGACATTCTTGGTGACATTTCCAACCAGACGGCGGGAGGCCTGTTGCCTCAATACAGAACGAGCGAGCATCTCAATTGATCCGAGAGAGGTGAGAAGGGTTCAGCCCAAACGCCAAAAGAAAGTCAAATGAAAGTCGAAAGGAAAGAGAGTTTTTTCCTTTATAAGGAACAGAAAATTCGTGGTGAGAGAGAAGGTTTAGCAAGAGAAGAAAGAAAGATTTGTGGGACCGAGCTATGACAGCACACAAGAAACGATTTACAAGTAACGAACACCGTTCCTAGAGCGATTTTCTCTATGCTACGAGCAGTTTAGACCTTTCCCAGGAACGTTCAAAGCAACCTTTGCTCCGATGTTTCCCCGTTCGTCATCATTTTGGTGTGGAAAAGAAGAAAAAAACAAATTCGGTCTCAAACGACAACCCCGCAACGAGCCGCATCGGAAGGAGCGGTGCGGCGGCGGGGTTCATTCATTCACGAAAAAATGGCTTGGCGAGAACGATGCCCTAATAAAAAGAGAGCCAACTCCCACAGCTCTCCTTTTATTTTCCTTTTCCTTTCTTCTTTACCAAACTAAAAACCTATGATGAATGCCTTTTGGATGACAATTGCAGCTCTCGCGGGGCCTCGGTTCTGCGGGCGATGTTGATGTGTCTCTGGGTTTATTTGCACTACCTTTAGGGGACAACTTGAAAGCATCTGAGCTTTTTCGGTTTGGTTGTTATTTTGTTTGTGTGGTTTGGTGAGGGGGTGAAAATTTTGACAGTGGTGATGGGGATTGATCAACCACGAAGGGTGTATTATCGCGATAGTGACTTCAACCACGAATTAATGAACATCATTCAGATTCTGATGCCATCTCCAATACGGAATCTCCCAGGAACGCCTTTCGAGCATTGATTCAAATCCCCAATCCAGCCAAGTTTTACCCACCCCGTACGGTATCAAACACACGTATACCACCACCCCTTCAAACCTAACCATCAAATCCCATCGGATCCCCACTTGCTACAGTATGATACGGTAATCAAAACACCAACAACAGCCTCCTTCACTTCACGCCGGATACCTACCTGCTCACGAAACCTCTCTCTGTCTCTGTCCGATGCCTTACAAGTACCACAGGGCTTATCATAATATCAAGAATGCAACACCATCCAATTCGACACGACAACCCCCGACCCGATCCCGCCCGTCCTGTACTGCCCCCTGCAAAAATAAAGTACTCGAACTGTAAAGCATGGTACTTTTTCCATCGAAAACACGGTAAAAAAAGCCCAGCCTCTCCCTCTCCCTTTCTTTAGACAAGTATTGTACAATAGACAAAAGCCATATCATAAGAAGGGATACCGCAGCAATACATATCGCTTAACTCACCGTATCCAAAGCACTACCGTATTAAATTTTGTAAGAACAAAGCAAAGCTAGGTCCTACATCCAGCTCACCCACCCCCACCCCGGCGAACCCCTTTGTTCTCTTCTACCGCACTTGCAGAAAGAGAGCACGGCATCCCACCCGATCATCTAAAACATCTAAAAAAGCATACCCAGGTATCGTAGCTATTTCCATTCCTTCCTTCCTCACATCATCCCCGCCCCTACCACTACAGTACAGATAAAGTTATCAAAATCAAAAACCTTATTACCCATCCATCCACGACACGGTAAATTCGAGTGAGCAAGCATGAACCCGCCTTCGCCTTCTCTTCCAGAACCAATCTATCGCTTACACCAGCGGGATACGGTATCATATCCTGGATAAATATGGTAGGGTAGATGCTTGGTTGGTTGTGTAACTCCGATGAGCAGCGAACCAACTAACCAACCAGTGATGTTTCCTTCCCTCCCCTGCCTCCGAGGAGGGAAGGGGTGTACGTACTGTACTGTACTGTATAATACTATGTATGAAGTTTGCCCCTTGCGTGGTTGTTTGCAGGTTAGATGCTTCATCTATCCTGTACGAGTAGAGGCTGATTCGATGGATATTGTATTCATGCACCGAGTTTTTGTTTATTTTCTGGTGCAATGGTGGTTTGAAAAAAATTTTTTTTTGAAGGAATGGTTCACCGTCGGTCTGTCCTGTCCAGTATGAAGTATTCTTTGCTCTGTCGCATTGTATCATATCATACTAGGTACTCGTAGATTATGATTTGCCATTCTATGTTAGAGACTCCTCTTCTCCAAGAAGCGGTGCGGTAAGTACGCAACCAAAGAGCCCACAAACAAGTTCCCTTCCTCCCTCGCAGGTCCAAGTCCAAACCCCTGCACATAGAGCGTAGATCTATAAATAAGTAATTCCAATACCAAGACATAAGTTAGCCTGTGACATAACAGGAAGGTACCATATGTCCCCCCCTCCCGGTCAGTGCGTTGCCGTGGAGAAGGCTCGGAAGGGGGTTTGGAAGGACAAAACAAAGTGGAGGGTAGATGGGATCTGCTTGATCCTTTTTTTCTTGTTTTTTTCGTCTTCGTACGCTTTTTCTTTGCTTTTGATTTTGCTTCTTCGCGCTCGGATTGATTGATTGATTGTCATGACGAGATGATTTTTGTGTGTGAATGAATGGCACCGCATCTGCTTGATTCTTGACTTGACTTGAGAGAAGGGAGAACTCACGAGTTACGATACTATACGATACGATACGTACGCCATTGGTTTTACAATAACAACGTTATATCTGTTTTTTTTTCTTTTTTCTTGGTCGAAAGCGCAAGGACTTCTTCCTCTTTATTCATTTCTATTTTTTTGGTTTTCAAAAACAGGTACGGTAGGTTTCGTTCTTAGCTTGTTGTTGTTGTTGCTGTGTGTGCTGTGCTTACGCTGCATTGAAGCAGCGCAGTAGAAGTTTAAGCCAGATTCGCAGCAGCCAGGCCAGACTCACTGAATTACATTATAGTACGGTACTGCGGACGGACGGGGGACCAGAACAATCAATCAATCAATCCTTTGGTAGGTGTGGTGGCTGTTACAAATTCAATATCCGCTCAAGCTACTTTTTCACCTTACGGCACGACACTGACAGACCGCGCACAACCCGCTGTCCATCCATCCACTGTCAGTTAAGTTACCTATTTGTCTTGTCTTGCCTGCCAGGCTTTGACAGAAAAAAAAAAAAGAAAAAAACTCGGCTCACGCCCACCCGCCAATAACAAAAAAAGGAAGGTCCCTCCTTTTCTCCCCGAGAAAATTCCTGAAGGGCTGGTTCGTTTCTGTTCCGTTACATCCTTGCTTGTTTTCTGGAAAGGAGAGGAAAGGAAACAAAAGAGGGATTTCCGGAACGAACTTCTTTTCGAAAAGACGCGGAGTTTTTACCGAGTGGAGGAGAAGAGGGAAAGAAAGAAGGAAGGAAGGAAGTGGGCTCGAAACAAGCGAACGGACCGGACGGTACGGGGTGGAGACTTGGAAACGGACAGGCAGCGTTGGCGAGGACAAAGAAGGGCGGGATTGTTGAAGAAAAGTCGCGGTAGTAAGAAGAGTGGGAGGATAGATCTCCCCAGGAGGAGGAGAAGGAGAGCATCATGAGTTCAACAATAGCTTCGGCAACGAGCGCGCTCGCGAGTGCTACTTCGAAGGCAGCGAGCGGGGGACATCTTGGAAGCGCCGAAGGTCGGCCTCCAGTGTAACTTTCCCTCCCTTTCCCTTTCCCTTTCCCCCCTTTACCGTTGCTCCTCTGGTTCTCTCGCTAATTGAGTGGGGACACAAAATAAACAGATACAAAGCTATCGGTGTAGCTCTCGCCGTTTCCTCGGGAGTGTTTATCGGTGTTTCGTTTGTGCTCAAGAAGAAAGGTTTACTAGCGGCAAATCTGAAGGACGGGAAGGAGGCGGGTGAGGGGTATGGATACTTGAAGAATGCCTGGTGGTGGACGGGGATGATATTGAGTTTGTTTGATCCTTCTTTTTCACCTCCTCCCCTTCCTTTCTCTATCTGGTGGAGGGCAGGGGTTTGGCGGAGACGGGGCTGTGGGACTGATCAATGCTTTTTTGGGGGGATAGTGATTTTGGGGGAAATTTGCAATTTTTGTGCATATGCTTTCGTCGAGGCTATTCTCGTTACGCCGCTTGGTGCTCTCGTGAGTTTGTTCCTCGCTGGATGGATTTATCATGGATTAGAAGCTAATTGTCGTTGGTGATAGTCTGTCGTTATTACTGCCATCCTGTCCTCCATATTCCTCGGTGAACGGCTATCCTTTGTCGGAAAGATCGGGTGCTTTATGTGCATAGTCGGGTCTATAGTTATCGTCATCAACGCTCCGGAACAATCATCTGTCAGCTCTATTCAGGATATGAAGCGTTTTATTATATCGCCTGGTTTCTTATCCTATGCAGGAATTGTGATACTCGGGTGTGTTGGAGTGGTGGTATGGATTGCACCAAAGTACGGGAATAAGAGTATGATGGTTTATATCAGTATTTGCAGTTTGATCGGAGGATTGAGGTTTGTTTACCTATTTTTGAAAATTATAGGACGGTTGCTGACGGGACTAGTGTCGTTGCTACTCAAGGTCTCGGTGCTGCAGTCGTTAAACAGGCTTCCGGAACCCCACAGTTTAATCAGTGGTTTCTCTATGTGCTTTTGGTCTTCGTGGTTGTGACGTTGTTAGTTGAGATTGTCTACTTAAACGTATGGATATCCTTGAAATTCTTGTTTGCTGGGATATTAACTAATTATCTGCAGAAAGCTTTGAACATTTTCAATGCAGCACTAGTGACGCCAACCTATTATGTGTGTTTCACAAGCTCGACGATCGTGACTAGTGCCATCTTATTTAGGGGATTTAAGGGAGCTCCTAGTTCTATTGCAACGTATGTTGATCCTGAAGTTTTGACTTTGCCAGTGCTAATTTTCCTAGTGTGGTGATGGGATTCCTGCAGATTTGTTCAGGCGTAGTGCTGTTGCAGTTATCAAAGAGTGCTAAAGACGTTCCTGATGCAGAAATATTCCGCGGAGACCTGGACCAAGTGCGTACTGTAGCAGAACAATCCGAGCCAGAAAGCGAGCCCAAAGCAGATGCCATTCGTGGAACAGCAGCAATTATTCGTCGGATATCCATTGCTAGACAGAAGGCTGAGGTCGAGGAAGCTAGGCGGATTAGGGAAGAGAAGATCAACGAAATGCTTAACGGACCAAATCAGAATATGGAATGGGATGGTGTTAGGAGGAGAGTTACCTTTAGTGCTCATGGAACGCCTCGGCGGAGAAATACCATGTCAGGGTCTCATCCTCCGCTTGGAATGTCTCGTATGCCGGATCTAGAGGAAGGCGTGGAATCAGCAACTCCAGCAACAAACATGGACCCCGGGCGTCGGAGAAGTATGAGTGTCGATGAGGCAATGAGGACACAAGTTTATGGTATTCAACCCGACGAGCCGGATCAGGATCAGCACCCCGCCGGTATTGTAGAGCGAGTCAAGAGCCTATTTATCCCCAAGCAACGCAGTTCCCCCAGTCTTCGTAGTGAGGCAGGTATTATAACACCCCACCGGGACCTCCGCGATGCTAGCGGCCCCCTCTCAGTGCGGAGCTACACAAGTTCTGAACATCCGCCGCCATTGCCAATGGTGGACATGTCTACACCACCTAGGACCCCACACCTTGCCGTAACGCCCCCAGTACACGAGTACTCCACGAGCACACGTGACTTTGCGCCGGGGCAATCCTCCCCCAGCCTTCGAAGGACAAGCAGAGGAAGCGAATACACCGCTCTCCCACCACAAACATCCCCGGGAACTCCGCCTCCCGCCTCATCAACACCCGATCTCCTCCGCCCTTCCAGCGGTTCTTCCGGCACCGGCAGACAGTTCTCCTTCCAGAGCATATTCGCCCGCCACGGACACAGCCGCTCGCGCTCAAACTCTTCCACTGTGCACGTCGAAGAACCAGTCGTACATTCCGCCTCACATTCTCACACCCACCTGCCGAGATTAGGTCTCGGCTCGCGCGGGAACTCCACTCCCGGAGCAATCAAGTCGGAGGAGGAAATGCTCGGGCTTGTTAAGGGCGATAGCGGGAGTAATGTGCTGCCGTCGTACGACAGCGACGAAGATAAGGAGAAGGAGAAAGCGCCGGTTTCGAGCGTGCGATACGTAGAGAGTGATTCGGAGGAGGAGCGGGAAAAGGAGAGGGAGAAGATTCGGTTGAAGGAGTGGGAGGCTAGAGGTGAGCCTGGGCGGTCATGAGTTTATTTATTCATTTGTTTTTTTGTTTAAAAATTCTTTTGTATTGTTCCTTTTTTCCCCCTCTTATTCGATTGTTCTTTTTCTTTTCTTTTCTACTAAAGGAATTGGGTTGGGTGGAATGGTGGATGGATGGATGGATGGATGGATGGATGGTTGATTGGCTGATCAAAAGATATACCCTGGTAAAGCAAAATCTTTGTACATGTATTTAATATGGTTGAGTATATAGAAACGATACTTTTGCAAGAGAGATTATTTTCCAACCTTATCCTTGCCACCACATGAAGTATCACTCGCTCCCACCATCCAACCAGTAAATCTTCTATATATGCCAGATCTTCACCCACCTCCCTCCACTACGTAAATCGGTATATAGTAAGTAAGCCAAGGAAAGGCATAGCCACAATTGACCCCAACCTCATGTTCGTGAACACATGGATGACCGTCCTCATACTGCTTCTGACGCTGGACGACCGCCTCACGTTCCTCGAAGAGTTGCTTGTAGCGATACAACATTAATACCAGTGCCCCTCGGGGACCCTGATCACATAAAGGCCTCTGACAGTGTCATTACGAACGAAGTAGGCCTCTTTTCCATAAAATTCGGCCGGCTTATCATGCTCTGAGGTAGTAACGAGCAGGATTGCAGCCTGGCGGGCGTGGGCGGTGGTGGGGAGAATGGGAATTGTTAAAGGGAGGGAGGGATGTATTGTAGGAGTGTAAGGGGAACTACGGCCATTTTGGTTTTTGAATATTGTATAGTAAAAGTAACGTGGTCTCCCTGCCGGTAAATAATTGGTGGCCAGCAGGTACTGTCTTTGCCAATCCCATACCATACAAATCTACAAAGGCAAGGCTTATATATTTCCGTTTTTAATAACCCCATGGAGTAGTGTAGTGTAATAAAGCCAATACCGAAGCCAAAGCCAAATTGTATTATATCAAATTACTAGAACCGTACCTGCCTCAACTTTCTCTATCATACGTATCTCCGACTAAACCAAACTAATCTACCCAAACAAAGCCAAAGCCAAAGCCAAAGCCAACCAAATAATTATTTCCACCCATAAATTCGAGTGAGTACCCGTGACGCCTTGCCATTTCTATCTATCCAGTATCTGTGCCGAGGGAGGGGGGCTGTTACCCGGCATGATATATGGGTATATACCCGCACGTGCACGTGTTATTATTATTGGATTCGCAGTCCCCCCCACAACCACGTCCACGTGCCATATAAGAGAGGGAGGGGAGGAGAATGTTTTTTTTTCTTTCTTCCTTCCTTCCACACAATATACCACACACTACAGGCCATGCACTACAGGCCATGCACTACGAGTGGGCTTTGACTTTTGCTGATGATAAGGGAAAGGAAAGAGGTTGGTAAGTTTTATATGATTGAAGGGTTTGTGGTGATCTCCTGTCTGAATAATTTGTTAAGTTTCTGATTGATGATATCAAGAGTAGGTACTTACCTTGAGCTGCTATGCTTTGCTGAATTGTTGGTGGCCAATTGGTGTTTAGATGTCTGCATATACAATCGCATACTCTCCAACCACTGAATGTAGTACATACTTACCTGAGATTGAGGTACCCCTTCCCTCTACATACACTACTTATACTAATGGGTGGTGCTAGAGATATACTATCTCTGTTAGGCTTGATGCATAAAGTCATACATACTCAAGAGTAGTACTGTCTCCATCCATTCATAACATGAGTGTTGATCTTACTCACTGCTCATCATCTGTATGGACTCACATATTCTCACTCCAAGTTGGATGAAGACATCAGTACTGAGTATAATATGTCATCACTATTATACCATAGTGTATCGGAGACCAATAGGTACAGAGCAAAGTTCTCTCTTACTTTATATTGTTGAAGCAAGGCATCATGTCATGTACGACAAGGTACAAAAAAGAGTGTTGCTGATTTGTTCTCATAACTTGTAGTTAGGGATACATAAGTTCTCATACCGATTGTATGAAACAAACACTGAAGAGAGATAATATTAGGGAATGGTGAAGAAGATATTGGAAGAAGACTGGATAATGTTATTGAAAGCCAAAAATGCAGTTCAGTAATAAGCGGTAACCTGTATAAACTGAATACAATAGGAGTTAATGGTAGGCTTACTATTGTTCAGTGCCTAAGGGAGATGGGAGAGGTAAAGACAAGAAGAATGGGAAAGGGAAAGGAACAACAGGATCACCTTTCAACCAAGTATATTTCTTATCCAGGTATCTGTCTGAAGTCTGGCATTACCTGCTAGACAGGAAGCCAATCTTAAATACATGTTTTTCCTCCACTGGAGTAGGGACTCTGGCAACCTGCAACTACTATCATTACTGGTAAGTGTACACTACTTGAATCCTGTGACCCTACTGGAGTCCTAAAAGTTCAAGGTAATCTACAACTAAAGCCTATCTTCTACTACTGGTATACATGACTATTCCTTCCCTTGGGGGCTTTAAGGTAAAGCCTTGCTAGTACAAAAGTATGGTAGCAAATTATAAACAAACTACCAGAATCCAAGTAATTCTGGAAATGAAATCAGAGTAAAACAAGCAATAACAAATGAGAGTAATGTGACAAAAGACAGTTATGTTTGCACTTTTCAAACTTTCTCAGCACTCAAGCTACATTACAGCAAATGGTACATGACATGATTAAACTTCTTGTAATTTTCTAATCTCCTTATACTTGGGCGCAAACTAAGTTATGGTGCAGTGGGCCTTGGGTTTTGGTGTGGTTTTTCGTTGATCAGCACCAAAACTTAATTTGCGCGCAAGTATAAATTGTTTCAAAATTGGCAATACTTGTGGTTGACTTAACAGTGAATTTCCTCCCTTCTTCTTACATCCTTTCCCCACCAACTCTGGCCTCCACTTCCTCACACTCCCTTCTCGCTTCTTCACCCTCTTCACCCTCTTTTTTTTTTTACTCCCGCAACCCACTCTTTTTCTCTCCTTTTCGCTCTAGCTTTGCTACTTGCGACCTACCTTTCCCACTCTTTTATCTTACTAGTATCTAGTAAATTCCTTCCTTCTTTTCAGCTATGTCTGACAATCGCGCCGCTACTTTCGGGTCCATGGCCCGAGAGGAATTCTCTCATGTTAGTATACTCCTTTCCTCTCATGTCCTGTTTATCTTCACTATGTTTGCTAACATTTGGATAGTTTCTCGCTGGCGCCAGCGAGATCCTTGGTCAATTTGGTCTAACCAAACCTGCTAACACTGTTTACCTTGGGGAGGATAATGAGGTGTATGTCCGTATCAATAGTAAGTTTCTTTATTCAACTATCCATCCCAATTTCCAAATATATTTTTTTTATATTTCTTTTATCTTTTATATATAACATGTTGAATATCGTAGCTCGTTCTTCCACCGAATACGGTCCTTACTACCTCTCCGACGGTGGAACTATCCAATTCTTCAAGCATGATAAGCCGGCCGAATTTTATGGAAAAGAGGCCTGCCTCGTTCGCAATGACACTGTCAGAGGTCTTTATGTGATTAGGGCCCCCGAGGGCACTGGTGTTAATTCATTGTATCGCTACAAGCACCTCTTCGAGGAACGTGAGGCGGCCGTTGAGCGTCAGAAGCAGTACGAGAGCGGCCGTCCTTATGTTCACGAACGTGAGGTAGGAGTTAATTGCGGGCATGTGTCTCCAGTCGTTGTGGCTCAGGACCCCCCTCAGACTCCTATTAGACCGCTCCCTGTTCCCCCTACTGCTCCAATTGCTCCTCACGGAGTGATTTTCGGTACCCCGGTTTTTCTTGATCCGATCCACCGTGGTTTTGGCACCAACGGTAGCTTTGACGGTAAGGGCAACTTCTGGATTCCTTTGGCAGGCCATAGAAACGAACTTCCGGCCATCGTTAAGCGGATTCAAAATTTCTTGGAGACTAGTGTTGATGGCGAGGTGTTCAAATTAGAGCAAGGTCACTGGACACCCAATGCAACTTCTGATGATCCTAAGCCTATCTTCCAGTATGGCATCCCCTTCCTTGGTTTATTTTTGATTATATTACTGACAAAGATAAACAGAATCAGGGAGTACCCTAACGGGAGGCTTTTGACTTTGAATAGTGGTGGTTGGGGCCGTGGTTTTACCTCCCCAGTGAGTTTTTTCGGGAAACTGTCTTTTTTCTTTTTCGGGAAGACCAATGATTTAATATTTTTTTTTTTTTTTGGATAGCTCGTTCTTAACGGAGAGGCCGGCGGTGCGACTGCTGATGGAGTTATTACTACCATCGGATTCATGGGTACCCCTAGATCGCCTTTCATTTTCGGTGCCGATGCTAGTCGTTGGAATGAGGATGATGACCAGGTTAGCGGGGCCAATCCCACCAGTACCGACCTTCCTGCCCGCCATCTCGATAAGAGGACCAACACTCTTTACAAAACCGAGATGTGTAGGAACTGGAACGAGGTGGGCGATTGTCGTTATGGCCGTTCTTGCCAATTTGCCCACGGGCAAAAGGAACTTCGCCCGGTTGTTCGTCATGGTCAATGGAAAACCAAGACCTGCATGGCGTGGCTCAACGGTGGATGCACCTACGGGAGCAGATGTTGTTACGCTCGTGAGTACCCGTTATAGTAGTTTTATCTAAACATTGCTGTCTGAACTTTAACTAGATGAGATCATTCCCGACCCTGATATGAAGGTTAACAACCAAGATTATGACCCTCGCGATCCCTCGGGATCCAGTGGCGATGATCTCACGGGCTTCGATTTCCAGGGCACCCTGTAAGCTTCTTTACTGTTCTAGTTCTACTTTCCGTATTACTACTAACGGACTGATGTATTAGCACCCATACTTAGGACGTGGCCTCTACGAGGCAATCGGTGGAAATGTCAATAAACAAATAGCGGAGCAGAGGAAGGAAAATTTGTAGACTGACGGACGTATACGCTTGACATACATTCAAACATGTTTCGATTTTCCAGCTCGTTTCTGTTAATATCTAGTTTCTACCTTTTAATTTCTTTTTCATAGTCTCTTTCAACATTCTTTTTCTTCTACGTTCTTTCGGTCTTTTTTCTTCTTCTCGTAACGCCGGGGATTTTCCTGGGGGATGTGATATTTTCTTTCATTTATGAACTGTGACTTTCGTGTTTTCTACTGGGCTGGGTGGTATAGTCTATATATTATTAGATTATATGATAGTACAGCTCGTGGTAAGTCGATTTCTTATAGGTTTTATAAAAAAGGATAGTTCACTCATTATGTTGTAGTGGTAGGCGGGAGGTATGCATTCAGCTTTCTTTATTGGCCGAGGTATTTGCCATACCTACATGTACGATACAAACTGTGCTGTATAGCATAGTTTATATACATTACTTTTTATAACTATACTATACTATCTTGAAATATGGGTACTTGCTTGCTTCCTGCTGTGCGTCATGGGCTATCATTCGGCGGGAATTGAAACGGGTTTATCCGGGGGTATGGTATATTGTTTTCCGGGTATGTTCTATCTGGTTAAGTAACGCTGAGTTGTATATCTCACACTATGGGGTAGCTTCCTTCCATCTTCCCTTCCATCGTTCTCCGCTCCGTGGCTCTTGGAGGATGGCTGCATTAACATTTTTCTCTGCATCAAGGTAGCACTATACTATCACAACACCACCGCCATACCATCCACCAGAATATACCATCAGTACAGTCTAGCGCGCATACTTCTGAGTGAAGCGCCTGCTCTGTCAATCCAGTCCAGCCAGATAATCTCAAGGAGGGTAATATTCGGTCGAGCAACAGACTATCTAATCCCATCCTGGGAGTAGCGCATCCCCCCCCCCTGCTGGTAGTCTTTCTCTTTTTGCGCCTGTGCACGTACTCGCGAGGATTTCTACCCTCGGTGAGCCGCCGTATACATCCTGCCATACGAAATTGAGGTTGAGGATGAAGCTAGGTGAGTTATCTACCCGCCAATCCCCCTTCAGCCACTAACTCACGGTACGCTCAGGTTATCGGTTTTTTCTAGCGGATTAACTAATCGACCAAGACAGACTGGAATAAACTGAACTGGGCTAGGAGGGCAGCACAAGGATATGCTTACCGCCATCCGCAACCTCCCGAAAAACGAAGAAAAACCTGCCTCTTCCTGGGAAGAAATAATAGCATTTGTGTAGTTGTGGGGTTACTGCAGGGCACGTTCTCCTCCTCCTGCTCTGAAAGCTAAAGCTTGGCTTGTGCTAACTCTTATATTTTGTTCCTAGCAGCATATTGACATAAGTATATACACCTTTTCAGTGGAAGTGGCGTTGTTGGTAAAGGTCGCAGGAATGGCCTTGCAAAAGCTAGCAGATCTTCGAGGTTCATGATGTTCGGATTCTGATGTGGGGATCTTTGCCGGATATGTTCATGGATAGAGTAAGGGGTGGGAAAGAGGGAAGTATGATTCCCCGCTTTTACTCAGGAAAGGTGGGGGTGATAGTGTCGCGGTGAGGGGTCGGTGTCTATCTTGCCTTGTTAGTGTAGGAAGGTTTGAATAGGTATTGTGAGAAAGGTTTGGAATTGAGTTTCTGCGGTGCATGGCTTAGCACTGTACTAGCTGACAGATACCCCCCCCCCCACTGCTAGCTTACAGCTGAATAGAGAAGAAGGGGATTGGTAGCATTTGGTCAAACCGGAGTCCAAAGGTCGCTCTTCGCCTCTAGAATAAAGCGCTACAACAACCCAGAATGTTTAGAAAGCCTTTTTACGACAAGGACACAACAAAGGAGTTATCTTTCCCTCCTCCTCCTCTCTTGCTAAGACAGCTGGTTATTATAAACTGCGGGTGCAGCGGTGCTTAGGCCGAAGGCTAGAGGAGGAGTCTTGGGAGAGGTATAAGTCAACAGGGTTGGGATTTGCGAAATGTGGACTATTGGGAAGGGCGCTGAATGGCAAGTACTTGGCCCGGGCGTAAATATCACTCTCCGCTCCAATACGGTAAGGTGACAATGACAGTATTTTGGCACTTTAGGGAAGGCAGTGAGTGACATGAAATACTCCAAATTGAGCTGTCAAAGGATATCGACGCTTAGGTATCGGAACTGCTAATATTCATGATTGGTAGGAGTGAAATTGACGTCGCAACGGTAGAGTGAAATGAGGATCGATTGTGTGCTAATGGCTAACATGAGTGATACAGACAGGGAGCGAAAGGCTGCTTCCTACCTCGCCACTAAACCACTACAAAAACCCGGGAGTTTGGAGGTCTCCTCACGATCCCGACGGGGGATAGATTCAATGAAGCGCTCATTTCGTTTTCTGCATTCCGAGAGTTTATGGGTTTGGTAGGTTCTGAGAGGGGGTTGTAATGGTTTTTCTGGTACGTTTGATAGCTTTTCGTGATGGTGTTTTCGATTTATGGCATCTTTGGGGTGTGGGAGTGAGCTTGGGGGTCTAAACGAAGGGGAGATGGAGAGATGGAGAATGTTGTGGGTATGGGAATTCTGAAGGCGGGTTCTTTGATTGAGACATGTCTGGCATAGCGATGTGGGGGATTTATGGAGGCAGTGTCCTGGTTTGCAGAGGTAAGTGTAGTACTACTATAGTGCTGTTTTGCTATTTCAAGATAATTGTGATAGAGTATTATGATATTAAAAAAAACCCCCCCGCTGCTTACGTCGGTGTAATTTTAGGAGTATGTTTGAGTGGAGATGATATGTGATATGTCTAAGCTGAGATACGTTACGAGGATATTAATTTAGAGCTATCACATCTTCTCCAGTACTTCTGATCACGCAGGAAACACGGGAGAGTAAATAAAACGACAATATGAAAAGAAACGAAAAAGCGCTCACACGTCCTAACTTATCTAACTTAACAAAAAGGTCAAGGGAAAACGTACAGTATATTAAACACGACAGCAGCACTTCCGCTATCCTACCCTTTGATTCCAAGAAAAAATCATCGATCAAAAACAGACCTCCGAGATTTTTCTCCTCGCTTTTTCACCGATACATCCTTTCAGAGCCTCGACAACCAATCCTTTTCTACAAACCCGCCTACCATCATACCTTTTGGTAGTTAACGGCTATTGGAAGGAATGTGGCAACTTGCAATGGAGATGGAGGTCGCACTAATGGAGAAAGCAGTATCGAGGGAGATCATGATTTCATTGAATTTCCGGGATTATGATGGAAGGAGTGGCAAGCTGACACCGACTTCGGAGGGAAATCGCCTACTATGCATGCACACCTAGAATTTCCACCCACAGCTGGAGGAAATGTCTACCAGGTCTTCGCAGAAGTCGCATACAAATTTCGGATATATTCGACAGAGCCTTTATGGACTGACAAACTACGGTAATCCATAATTCTCTAAAGATAAAACCGTTTGATTGGATTATGCTCTCTGTGAGATTTTTTGGTACATGGTGCGGAGCGATTTTCGATGTCTTGTTTCCTTGGATTGATCAAGTATTAAGTGGCGGAGTGTAAAGCCTACGTAGCCTGTTTTGGTCTACCAATTCTTGAACAATAACTGCGTGAAGCGAGCTTCATGAATTACACTGATACTTGGGTTTTTTTTTAGCGGTACGGGTTGAAGAATCCGCGAGGGATCGCTGATATACCAGCGCTCTGTTGTGATAAGGGGAGGTTTGTTTAACGGTGGATGATATGATAGGTTGCTAATGAGATTCGGCTTATGAGCTATGCTACGTTGCGAATTTATTTTGACTCAGGTATGCTGACTTTAAATTACTGATGTTTGTGAACCGGGAAAAGAAAGAATATAGGAGAAACGGGACCGCTGTGGTAGAAGAAAGGGGAAAAAAAAGCTAATGCATGTGCTGATAGCTAGCTTGGCAGGGAAACATCGGGATTGATATACGATGGGTATGACAGCAACACCTCCAAACAGCTCTCTGCTGTCCTCAGTTCTGGGGTTCTCTCCTCATCTGAGAAATAATCTGGCAGGTCGAATGACCTCGCAGGGTCTCGCTTTTACAAATCTTGGCACGGACTCCGGTAATTCTGACTAAAAAACAACTCATGATGACAAACATGGCGGATGTTCTCGAACTTGGGCACTTTTCTGCCTTCGTCCTCCAATGGTTGAATTTACAATGAGGTTACGGATGGTGCTTGTGGGGAAATGATCTTCAAAGCGGGTTCTCTGATCACTGGCTAGTTGCTGACAGATGAAAACCTCTTGGCGTGAGCTTGGTGCCTCGGCGCTTACGCAACTTGAGCTCTGTGACTTCAAATGTATTGCCCCGGAGATCAATGATTTACAATCTCGCAGTAAAATAAGTGGATTTTCTGGCGGAGGAAAGTCAGACACTTTTATCGGATCATTGGCAAGGGAGATTCTCCTACCGGCAAACGTTGTGTATTCTTGGTTTGGTCGGGAGGTGCTCTGACGGTGGAACAGATCATATTGCTAACTTGAGCCTCAGGCATTGAGTTACCAGTATCTTACAGATTCACACTGACTTTGGGCTATCACAATGCTACTAATCTTTAGGATCTCGGAGATAGAAATAAATAAGAATGGCACTCGCTCTGGTATTCAATGAAAAGAGAAAGAATCGCCTATCCAAATCACTAAATGACAGGCAAATCGGGGAGCGATATACTCCAGGTATGACGGCAAAATCTCCAAATACTTCTCTGGTATCCTATTTCACCGCGTTTGCCTTCCTCGCCCCCCAAAAAAACAATCTCACAGGTCGAATATTCGAGCTTGTTCTCAATTTTACATATCTGTGGGACGGATTTGTGTAATCCCAGAAGAATACGTATTCAATTTGGCACAACTGTTACACGGCCGATGTTCTCGAATCTGGGCACTTACCGACGTCCGGAATTTGAATGGTGAAGCTTATAATGGGGGCGGGGATTATGCTGGTTGGGGAATGATATCCGATGGTTAGTTGCTGACAGATGAAAACCTCTTGGCATGGTCTTAGTGTGTCTGCGCTAGGATATAGTGTAAGAAGCAATATGGGGGAAGTGTGTAGCGCCCTTTCCACACCATGACTTGCGAGCAAATACTCAATCTACAGCATTGTGGTTCTAATCATCAAATATTCTAGTTGGAGAGGCTCTCATGCAATCGAAGAAATCGAAGTGCGGGAGTGCACACTTTCCCTCCATAGCTCTGGCACAACATCTTGAACCCCGTGAATTCAAGTATTGCGCCAGAAGTCACTGATTTACAAGCTGGCAGGGGATTAGGTAGATCCTCTCGTGGAGGAAAGTTGCAGAATGCTATCGGATCATTGGCAAGGAAGATTCTCCTACCGGCAAACACTATGTGTTCTTGGCTTGGGCTCGGGATGTTTTTCTGACAGTGAAACAAATGATATCACTAACTTCAACTTTGGCCCTTGAGTTATGCTGGGCCGTGTTATTAAATTTGGGCTATCATAGTATAACTTTTCTAATATTTAGGAGCTGGGGATGGGAAGAAATAAGAATAGCACCCGCGGTGGTACTAAAAGAGAGGAAAAGAAAAGAACAGCGGTGGCATATACCCACCGTCTTTCAGAGACTCCTGCAATCTTGGGTGGAACTCAGCCCTATTAAAAAAAACTGAAACCACATGGAACATCTTTAGACTTCGGGTATTTGCCCTCCTACACCCGGAATGTTGCAACTTGCAATAAATATACGCATCGCGCTGACAGGAAAGTGGTGTTGGGAGGAGATATATTGATTGAATTGAATTTGCAGGAATACGGAAGAGGAAGTGATAAGTTAACCAGAACAGCAAGGGCAAATCGGCTACCATACGCTCTTAGAGTTTCTACCAAAAACAAGAGGAAATGTCAGTCAGGTCCACCCAAACCCCCTAACAAATATGAGAGATATTCGACAGAGACTTTGGGAACGATTAAACCACTTCGAAAAACCGTCTAAAAGGAGCACTTTTTTTGGGAACCATCCTTTCTGTGAGGTTCTCAGGCACTTCCTGCGAATCGTTTTTCGCTACTTTGTTTTCTTGAATTAATCCATTATTAGGGAGTGAAGAGTGAAATTCAGTGTTGGTTTGCGAATTCTGGAACCATGAGTGTGTGGAACGGGCTCGGTTGGGCATTCAAGCTCCAATAGTTCAAGAATTGGCCCGCGGGTCATTGATTTTGGGGCGTTTTGGTAACAATGAGTTTTTCTATCAGTGCATGATATGACATATAGCTAATTTGAGCTCTGGCCCATGAGATATGCTACGTTGCGAGCTCAATTTTGACTCCGAGGTATCATGACTTTACAAATTTTTGTGATCTGGGAAAGGAAATAATACTAGGAAAACCGGCCGCTGTGCGAATGGAAAAGAAGAGGGAAGAAAAGGAAAGAAAAGCCAACGCATGTATTAAAAGCTAACTTGATCAGGAAACGCTGGGCTTCACATACAACAGGCATGGCAGCAAGATCTCCAGAAACTTCTCGGTTGGCGTGTCTTACTGGGGTTATCTCCCTATATTAGAGACAAGCTGGCGGGTCGAATATCCGAGCATGGTCTCCCTTTTGCACATCTTGGCAGTGTCTCCTATAATCCCGGGAGAAAATTAACTCACAAACATGGCCGATGTTCTCGAATTTGTGCACTTCTCTGCTAACATGCACAATGGTGAAGCTTAAAATTTATGGATTGTGCTTCTTGGGAAATGATATACGAAGAGGGTTTTCTGATCAACTGATTAGTGGCTGACAGTTGGGAACTTCTCGGTGTGAGCTTGGCGCCTCGGCACTTGTGTAGCTTGGGTGCGGGGGGTTCACGTATTGCGTCTGAGGTTACCGATTGTGTGGAGGGAAGTACGGTGACAGAGAGCAATTTGAGAATTAGCAAGCGTGATGCTCCTACTGGAAAAAGCCTTTATTTTCTTAGCTTGGTATTGGGATATTTGGTTGAGGGTGAAACTAATGATACATCACTACCTTGACTGTTGGCCATTGAGCCATATTCGGGTTTCATATTAACTTTGTGTTATTCTACCTTTACTGATATTCAGGAGCTCTGAGACTGAAGAAAAATAGGAATAGCATAGCTGATGGTACTGAAGGAAACGAAAAGGAATCGCATATACTAATCGCTAACTTGTCAGGAAAACCAAGGAGCAATATATCCAGTGTGTAATAGCAACATCTCTGCTATACGCGTGGTACGGAGGCCGATAACGACCACCAAACTGACAAAGCAAAAAACATTGCAACGAAAACACAAAAACCGATTTGCACTCACAGAACACCAATGAGTTACCCCAAAACAAAAAGAAATCACACTAAATACCAGTATAGGAACAAACCGCAAAGTGATAAAATAATATTTTATTGAAAATAAAAGTGAAAAGGTAGATGGAGCTGTAAGATGACGAAACAAGACAGCCCTAAGCTTAGAACTTTGAAGCTCACAGTATCATACAGCGGGGGGGCAAAAATACGTTGACATTTTAGTAAACCCCAATACATCTGGTGGCAACAACTGACTCCTCTCATCCTCACCTACACCACAACCCGACCTGTACGAACACCACAAACATCACACCTACAACTATGACTTTCTATCCTGAACTTGAGATTCCCCTTTCTCATAAGGATGGATCCGAGTTGAGACCATATGAGCGAGGTATACTTGTGGGAATGAAGCAAAAGCGAGCTACCTTTGAAGAAATTAGTAAGGAAACAGGTGTTTCACGACGAACAATTCAGAAAGTGGTAAAAAGAGCATGAACAGATTGAAACTATCAGGGTCTGGTAGGTGTTATTGTATTTTTCCTCTTCAAGTTTCCCCCTACTTTATGCTGTTTCTCAAGTTCTCGGGTTATGGTGTACTATTGGTTTCTTGGGGTTTGCAGTTGCTACTGGATGTATTGGGGATTACCAAAATGTCAATGTATTTTTGCCCCCCCCGCTGTACCACAATGAGAAGAGGTGAAGAAGAAAAAAAAGAAAAAAAAGAGAGAGAGACAACGAAGATGGGAGATAGAGATATCTGTATGCTGAAGGTCAGAAAAAATGAACACGAGCAAGGGGACTATGAATGGAATAATAAGTTAAAATGTCTGTTCAATTCCTAAAAGACAACTTATTGACGGGTGACATAAAAATGGGGACCAGTCACTTGTCTGGTATGATAACTGGTGCAACACCATAGACTAGGTTGATAGTGTGCCGAGAACATTAGGGTAGCGAGAAGTACGCATGAATCAGCATTTTTCATTCAGGTTAACTTACAATGAGAGAAGGCGTTGGTTCTCGCTCCCCTATCCTTCTCGGCACCCTATCGACTGGTCTATACAAAAGATACAGTTCTTTAGCATTTGCACTGGTTGTCACTCAGGTAACCGGCCGTGCTTTTCATACCATGCCTCACAATACCATAATTCAATTAAACGGTTGATGTGGGAGCTCACTTGTACTTTTTTTGCGCTGGGCACTGGGACTGTGGGGGGTTTTTTTTTTTTTCATTTTTCATAATTTCATTTTTTTTTTTCTTAAATGCTTTAATTTTGTGTCATGTTACTTTTTGTGGAATTCTTTTTTTTAGTTTATCTTCCTCATATTCTCTTGATTGCTCGATTTTTCGCTGTTGGTTGCAAATTGGTTTTCGTGCTTTCGTTGAAATGTTTTTTTTATTTATTGTCGGTTTGGTGGCGATTTGGTGGTTATAGGCCTCCGTACCTCCGTACCAAGCGAGCCACCAAATTTTCCCCACCCCTGCAAACCAGGTGGAAAGTAATGATTCTCGATTCCTTTAGGTTGTTCGGATTCTGAACTCATGGATTAATATCCTTAAAATAAAAGAGAATAAGTTGGCGTTACAAAATGATGCTTCTCAATTGTTTCTATATCTGGCACTGTTGTTACTCGTCGACTCGTTGTCATTCTAGGAGTACCGGTATGTTATCGCTGCCAACGAAATTTCTTCTTTTCTTTACCTGAGTTTTTTTTTTTTTTTTTTTTTGCTGGAGACAGACGAATATCATGACAGGAAATATGTTGGCGATGAAACTCATGCATGGTGGGTGGAAGAATATCAATGGTTGAATACCAAATGACAAGCTCCGCCATTATACCAGGTATCATAGCTAGAAAGCAATTATCAACCAAATAATTCTAATGTCAAACGGTGCAGGTGATGTTGTGAATGATCCCGAACTTTTAACGGCCGCGCAGGAAGCAACTGCGGAACAGATAAATAAATAAAAATAAAAAGCAGATACCATTTTTCTAGTATCAGCTTGTTAAGATTAGCCGGTGCTAGTCATAGAGATATATGGTGATTGTGCGGGGATAATTTACTCGATACAAAACATACAGGACAACAGAAAGAAAAAATAGTCCAGCAATATACCAAGGTATCATACAATAGTTTGGGCTCAAAGTCGATCGCCGCAGCCATTCTCAGTCGCTCTCGGCAAAGGCAGAGACAACGATGAAGGTGGGAACATGCAAAGAGAGCAACCAAGATTAAACTACCACTCCTATCATAACAGGGACCTAGCATGGAATACATCAAAGGTTTTGAAAGAGGGCATTAAGTGGATAGAGAAACCCTCTTTTTAATATATCCCAGCATCACAGCACCCCCCTATCAGGGATCCAGAAGGGTCAGACTCTAACCTCCCCGGCAATCTGTGATATCCACCCGGTTTAACTAACTACAACCAACGTGAACAAAAATGACAAAAAAGCACTGTGAGAAAACATTCCTTCTTCCAATATTCTCGTATTCCGTTGAAACACTTCAGCAAATAGGTGCATCATATTATTTCCACCGGTCGGTATATCTGGCGCTTTCATGTCTAGGACTGACGATAGTTGATTTGTTTGGCACATAACCTATCCGATTCTTTACAGTGCGGTATGATTTTCTTCTTCTTCTTCTTTGGGGTCGCTTTACTATGGATGCATGAGAGAATAAATGAAAAATGTAATTCTTAGTGATCATCTCCTGCACCATTCACGATATACTGCCGGGATTCTCAAATAAAAACAACGACTCCGCGAGCACAGCCCTGAAATCGTCTGGCAGCGCTATTCCCGCACACTCTTATATTGGTCAGGGCGGTTTACGATTGCCAGCCTCCCTGCGCTAAGGGATACGCATTCATGCGAAGCTATGCCGCATTCCCACGGATGGAATACATGCCACAGACACAGGGACATTATGAGCGTGGTGCAAGTCATTGGGAGAAGGGGAGAAGAAATCATCTTCTATAAACCGCCGTAATTTCCGTCACCGGTGAGTCTTTAATAGTGGAAGTGAAGTGATAACTGTTGGCTCCTTCATTGAGTAGTCTACTCTCCAAAGTCATTCCGTTCGCAGCAGACTTAATAACTTTACTATCTAAGTTTCTCCAATTATCACCCACGCTAGACACATGTTATCTTTTTTCTTTTCTTTTCCATACCGTATTTGGGGACATGGATGTCCGACAGGAATGTTAATGGGGTTCACTCTTACCTGCTTACATAATACTGGCACAGCAGTGCGCAAAAGGTCCTCGTGTTTCTCCTCCAAGATTTGGCAATCTTTTCGGAATAGCCCCCACTGACCTATCCCTTGATCTGTATTCAAGACCTCCCCTAATGGCTGATTAAAGCGATAGTGAGGCCACTCAAGAAAAAGGTCGATTAACTACTCGAGGCAACAAATTCTATTGGGTAGGTCAGGGTAGGAATGCTTGTAACAAGCGTGAGAAGTGGCTCCATTATATACATGACTCCACGCCTGGCCAGCAGGGGATAGAAATTCCCAACAAGTAAATGCTCTAAACTAGGAAAACCTTGCCGAATAATCCCAGATTTTTACAAAATCTTCACAGACTTTCTTAAACTTTACCAAACATTCCAACCACTGCGAAGTCTCCGCGAACCGCCACTTCATCTTTGCTTTGTGGCCCGACCGGCATCGATCGCACGTGACTTGATCACTCTCCCTACATCCTATAGCCGTTCTCCCGATGTCCCACCACCAATGCCTCTTGGCCCGCGAAGACCTATGAATTTCCTCAAGTGATCACGCACTGATTGTAGGTTGTTTACATCATCACAACCGCTTCCACTTCCACCCCACCCTACTAGTCCTCTCAGCAGTTGACTTTCTCTCTCGTAGTTCCGTCAACGTCCTGATACATTCCAAAGTGGTGGGGTGTTGTTCGCCCAGGCTTTTGGAGAATCTCGTGCAGGCCCGCTCATAAGCTTCTGCGGCATCAGGATATTTCCTGCGTTTTTCGTGTAGAGCAGGAAAACGCTCGAGGATTTCAGACTTTATAGTGCTCCGGACCAACGGCTCTGTCTCTAGCTTCCAGGACGTAGCCTCATCGCCTCTGATTCATCGTACCTTCCTAGGTCCCCCAGAACCTGAGCCAGGTTATTTACGCTTCCTGGGTATATGGGTGGTGCGCCCCAAGAACCTTTTTCTCCCCTCCAGTGCACGCCGAGACAGTCTCGCTGATTCGGCGTACCTTCCTAGGTCTCGTAGTACCAACGCCAGGTTATTGACACTCGTTAGGGTGGAGGGGTGATCCGGTCCAAGAACCTTGTCTTTAGACTCTAATGCACGCCGATGCATTGTCTCTGATTCGGCGTACCTCCCTAGGTCTCGTAGCACCGACGCCAGGTTGTTGACACACACTAGGGTTTCGGGGTGATCTGGTCCAAGAACCTTCTCTGTAGACTCCAATGCACGCCGATGCATTGTCTCTGATTCGGCGTACCTCCCTAGGTCTTGTAGCACCAAAGCCAGGTTGTTGACACTCACTAGGGTGTCGGGGTGATCTGGTCCAAGAACCTTCTCTTTAGACTCCAATGCACGCCGATGCATTGTCTCTGATTCGGCGTACCTCCCTAGGACTCGTAGCACCGAAGCCAGGTTGCTGGCACTCGTTAGGGTGTCGGGGTGATCTGGTCCAAGAACCTTCTCTTTAGACTCCAATGCACGCCGATGCATTGTCTCTGATTCGGCGTACCTCCCTAGGACTCGTAGCACCGAAGCCAGGTTGCTGGCACTCGTTAGGGTGTCGGGGTGATCTGGTCCAAGAACCTTCTCTTTAGACTCCAATGCACGCCGATGCATTGTCTCTGATTCGGCGTACCTCCCTAGGTCTCGTAGCACCAACGCCAGGTTGTTGACACTCGCTAGGGTGTCGGGGTGATCTGGTCCAAGAACCTTCTCTGTAGACTCCAATGCACGCCGATGCATTGTCTCTGATTCGGCGTACCTCCCTAGGTCTTGTAGCACCAACGCCAGGTTGTTGACACTCACTAGGGTGTCGGGGTGATCTGGTCCAAGAACCTTCTCTTTAGACTCCAATGCACGCCGATGCATTGTCTCTGATTCGGCGTACCTCCCTAGGTCTCGTAGCACCAACGCCAGGTTGTTGACACTCACTAGGGTGTCGGGGTGATCTGGTCCAAGAACCTTCTCTCTAGACTCCAATGCACGCCGATGCATTGTCTCTGATTCGGCGTACCTCCCTAGGACTCGTAGCACCGAAGCCAGGTTGTTGGCACTCGTTAGGGTGGAGGGGTGATCTGGTCCAAGAACCTTCTCTCTAGACTCCAATGCACGCCGATGCATTGTCTCTGATTCGGCATACCTCCCTAGGCTTTGTAGCACCGAAGCCAGGTTGTTGACACTCACTAGCGTTTCGGGGTGATCTGGTCCAAGAACCTTCTCTTTAGACTCCAATGCACGCTGATGCATTGTCTCTGATTCGCCGTATCTTCCTAGGTCTCGCAGCACCGAAGCCAGCGTCTCGACACATCTTAGGGTTGTGGAGCACTCTTGAGCGCATGATTTCTCGATATTGCTTAGTTCTTTAAGAAGCAGATCCTCCGCCTCCCTCGGCCGTCCCTGGAACTTTCTCACTCTCGCCAATAGCAGAATCCTTTCGCAATAATCTTCATTCCAGTCATCATTCTTATCTGCATCTCGAAGTGCGATACATTGGCAGGCCTGTATCTCTGCCTCACCGTAGGAACCGGTATCTAAAAAGTACTTTCCCATCCAAAAGCTAAGGCTTTCAGCAGTGGAATCGGTTGAATATTTGGCGACCGCAAGCGCATGCGGAACGTATGCAGCGGCAATACCACCATAGTGCCACTCGATTGCATCTTGGGGGAACAATCGTGAAACTACTCTTAGTGCGGTGGCCTTCCATTGAAGCAGTTCCCCCGTTGATAAGTACGCGCGAATAGAAAGTTGGACCAAACGATGAAGTTCGTAAAATCTCTTGCCTTCACGCCTGACATCCGTAACCAACGAGAACCCCAATAACTTTCCAATAGCCAGACGAAACTTAAGCGAATCATCGACCCCTTCCAAGCCACATTGGCTCAGTAGCTCCTCCGGTATATTTTGACGATCAAAGAAGGCAATCAACCGGAGAAGACTTGCCGCTGTGGGCATCTGTTTTGTTATTCGGTCAAAGGTGATAAAGTGTGTGCCCAGAATACCTTTGGTCATATCACCCTCTCGTCGAATGTCGCTAAAGTTTTGCAAAAGTAGCGTTGTCCTTCCATGGTTGTCCTGGAAAATGGACCAGTAGTCGGAAGGAGGTGTCTTTGTCTCGGTCATAAAGGCTGCGGCACCCATGACAGCCAGCGGTAGGTAACCCAGTGAGTCCAGGATCATCGGGACAACCTTTCGGTCTTCATCTTCCAAAATATCCCAGTCACGAAAGCGTTTTGAAAATAGCTCCAGTGCTTCTTCCCCCGACATTTGCCCAACCTCGATAACTGTACACTCCTGCCGACTTGCAACCTGCAGAGATCTGGTGGTAAATATCACAGTCCCCTTCTGACCCTGCGGTACAAGTTTCGCGATTGGGCTCTCGTTGCTAAGGAAGTCGTCCTCATTGTCGGCATTGTCGATAACTAGGATCCAGTCGCCACTGCCCGGACCTTCAAACCATGCTTTCATACTCGACAAGAATCCCTCTTCATTTGTTTCAGCGCTGGCCTGAGGAATGTAAACACGTTGTGCGATAGTCCGAAAGCCTTGACTAAACTTCAATAGCCCACTCCCGTGTACCCAGAAAACATCACACTCGCTCTCCTTGGCGCGCTGATAAACGTATTCGAGGGCAATCTGTGTTTTCCTAAGCGATGTTAGTACATCCTTCCCAAGGCGAAGCAATCAATACATACCCAGAACCCCCTAATCCCTGGAGAGCAACCCGGTTATGATCCTTACTTTTGCAATACCCCTTTACCGCCTCAATGATACTGTTACGGCCAGTAAATGTTCTATTCCTGCTGTAAGGAACTATCAAATATCGCCTAGATGCGTCTCTCGATTCTACTTGCATGTTAGATCTATGCTAGCAACCAGGGACGAAAGGTGATGATACCTCCGTCTCTAGCTCTCAAAGGTTCCCCTTGATTTCCGAAATTGGTGATATGGTAGTGCGTGTGAGTCCCCCCGACAAGATTACCGTTACCGAGGACGTTATGATTCCCCCTATTCCCGCTGAAGCTTCCGTGGTTATTGGATTGGATTTCGGTAATTCTGACAAGCTTGTTAGATAGGCGCTGATCGGGGTTAAAAATGGAAAGGTAGATCAATCGGGATACCCACTTATCCATCTCAGACGATGCTCTATTTAGCTTGCTGTATATCTATGTTCTTTTTCTTTTTCTGGGAGTTGGATTTGATAATAACACCCGTGGTGCTAGCTTGTTGGATAATGATGGCTTACTCGTTGCTTATCGTAATCCTTGAAAGCTGTCCTTTCGAATGTCCTGGGATAAGTCAATAACACGGGGAGTGATGGAATAGACCCAACCTTGGGTACTGAAATGAATAAGTCTCTAATTTCGCGACAGTTGTAGGGTAAAGTAGGATCCCGGGTATCAGTGCTCGAGTACAGTGGTGATTAAGGGCTTGCTGTGATGGGTATGAGTAAAAGGGTGTAGCCGCGAAAGTTGATCAGAAATCAGAAATCAGCAGCCTTGGCCGTCCAGCTGAAGAAAGGAGCTGAGAATTGAAAAAGAATACTGTCCATCATACATCCTCTATTCTGTTCGCTGCAGGCTCGGGCAATGTAATTGGCTATTGCAGCCGGGATATGGAGAGCGGCTAGCTTTAGTGTGGATGGCCCGCTTCACAATGGCATAAGTGATATAGTGTCGGACACTAGGAATCGACACTTGTGTTAATTGGCAGCCGCTTATTAAGCAGCAATCACTTTCCTATTTGGGTTAAGTGTTAATTGGCAGCCGCTTATTAAGCAGCAATTACTTTCCTATTTGGGTTAAATTGGCTTGCATAAAGCAATGATTGGCAAAGTTATTACTACATTAGGTGTAGCGGCGCCAAGATATTACTTGATACGGTTAGCATGGGCTCTGTTAATTTGCCAGCTCTCAGGCAAAAACCAGAAAACTTTGAACCGCTCTAGCACTGCGGCAAGTTGATATTTCTTCAAATCCTTCTGTAATTTTCTAGACAATCATAAAATAAACACTTTTACAGAAGCTTTTGAGTTTATGGGTTGTAGTTGTTGACTTAGAGGAGTTTTGAAGTTGGTCATATTTGGGGTTGGTTGGGGGTTGATTTTCATTGTCCGGCACTGTACAAGAGCAACAATCTCTACAGTAAACTATGTTGTATTCTCCTTCAACCAATAGCAGCTGCGCATCTTCGCTCAACAAATCAGCCGGAAATCTGAAAATACAAGTTTTGAGCTTTCGAATAATACTGGTCCAGTAAGCGAATACTCTTGTTCAACTCCACCCAGGATAGAGAGTAACTTTCCATCAACAGGAGACTGCTTTACCTTGATGTTGAACCACTCAGACAGCCTTACCTTAGAGTTAATTCAATAACTATCCTGCACCATGGAGCATGAAACAGAGAATAGGGAAATACTGGAGGAGTTGTGCCACTTTAAGCGCTGTGCATGAGGGCGCATTCGGTGCATTTCCAATAGCAATTGCTCGATTCTCACTCTATAGTACAAGCTTAGCGACATAATTCGTCAGCGGTTTGGCCTTTTACACCGGGGGTGGGCGGATCGCATCCAGAAATCTCTATTTGATCACTTTGATAAAAAGTATTAAAACTCACTAGAGCTTTTAGAATCATATACAATTTACTCTGCTAAAAGATCAAGTTCTATCAATAGATTTTGAGAGCATAGCATCAGAAGTTTTGATGGTGGGCAAAAAGATACCTCGAGTATTGTATGGGATTCCCATATAAAAGGTACTTTGCAACAACCTAGAGGCCAAACCTCTTGCCATCAAGCCTCACACAAGGCTGGAAAAATCAGACGATTTTTACTGCAAAGATCTGAGCAATTACGGAGCCCATGATGCTACTTTGATGGATTATATATTGTTCGTGGAAGCGTTATAAATCGTTAAAGTTGTGCATTTTGGGTGTAAAATGCCAGACTGCCGACGAATTATGTCGCCAAGATCGTATATTATGTCGTACGAGGATGGTGCCAAAAATGGTGAACAGGTTCGTGGTAATCTGCCAAACAATGTTACAAGTACTAGCGTGTTTGTTTTCGTCCAAGAAAGGGCTTATTTTGCAGTTAATAAGCCCTGTCTTGTACGAAAACATATCGCCTGGTACTTGTACTCCACGCCTTTGGCTCAATAGATTCTATAGCTGTGAAGAATTTAAAAAATTCCCCGCACAGGTATCGCACGATATGGTTGTCCGAAAATTCTTGCGAATGTTTCCATTGCAGTGCAGAAGTTATTGAAAGATCATTTGCTATTGCAGATTGGAATACAATACCTGTGTAATCTCTAACATAATGAACCGATCTGCACAGTCGGATTTGCAATACCCAGTAACGGCGAAAACAAGCTTTATCAATTGCTAATCATTCCGGAGGTTTCGCCGATCCTTAGCCTCAGAAAATCTGTTCATTGCCATCTAGCCTAGTTCAGGCAAGTGCGATATATATGTTCTACATGATAAGGAACCGCACGATATTGTCAGTTTGGAGTTTCAAAAGCGCCAAACCAGTCATTCCAGACACCGTGACATGAGAAATATTTCTCCAAGACAAGTTCGTGTACTCTACCAACAACTCTCGGGACGATTTTTGAGAATGGCAAATTTTGTGTCCGTTGTTGTAAGAGCGTATACGAATACACGCCAGAGCTCAACTAGTAAAAATAAACAACATTAGACTGATTCTAACTCAGGGAGGTTAAATTCCGAGTTCGTATTGTACCATATAGGACCAGATATCGAACGCCTTCACAATACTGAAATGTTGCCAGAGCGATGGGGCAAAGAACAAAAATACTATGGAAAAAGAAAATAGCACTTTCCAGATATTCAAAGGTCTGAGAACATTTTTTCTCATTATCCGGAGGACTCAGGCTCTATCGCAGGGTGCCAAAAGAGATGCGGATACCAAGTAGGGTGGCAACAGGCGCAAGGTAGGCTACACAGTGCCAAACCTGTCTCAGACATGGTAAATGTGTCTCTGCGACAGTTTTTACCACCAGTGAGTTTGGTTTTTTTTTTTCTTTGACATCTCTCGATATTCGGTGGAGGCTGTTGAGTAAAGTGATTCATCAAAGTTATGTGCCAGCCTGCTTTTCTATGGTAGTAGCAAGTCGATGGTCCTAGTAGCTTTCCTACTTATAACTTAGATCGTTTCAAATACTAGAGAGCTCAAGGGGTTTTCCTATTCCTTAGTTTTTTTAGTTTTTTTTTTTGAATACTCGCGCATAATACCCTAATCATATCAAAGTCGGACTTCGGTAGTACTTGTAGCTAATGTGTGGCTGGTAACTCCAGCCCGCCCCTAAAGTTAGTTTGATTAACCAAAATTGTTACGGGAACAGGGGTGAGCTTAATTCAACAACCACGGGCCGCACACTTGACCCAATCCGGGTCTAGTGCCGCACTGATATCAATCCTGGTTTCGCCAGATTTCCATGACAATGGGTCGGTAGCAGGCCGTGCAAATCCCCACAATCGAGGTCTCAACCCCGGCTGCCGGTAACTCAATAAAACCAATTAAGTAAAAGAAGGAATTTCTACCGTACTTGCGCATGGTTCTAAAGGGCGGAAAACTTTGGGTGGCAAAACCAGGATCAGGAGTGTCGATCAAGATGTGTATATAGGTGGAAAAAGGGCCGTGTTTCAGGACATCTAAAGCTGAGCTGTTGCACAAAGTGACTGTCCATGATGAAGTGCAAAGAAAATTGTGTTTGATAACACTACATATACATGCTAGTAAGAATGAGCAAATAGAAACAAAGTAGAATGCTAGTAAGTAAGGAAAGGGGATAATGATACTACAAAGGTGGAGGACAAAAAGTTAACTGAGAGGAAGAGGAGATGCTGTGTATTACAGTATTAAGATACTCGAGCACTGTACTGTACATAACTTACTCTCAATCCGGTTTCCTAATGTTTGCCAAGACAACATTTTTTCCACATTGCAACCTCTCTCCCAACTTCCCCGCCTGACTTTGTAGATCTTTTTTTTCCGCCCTTTAGAACCATGCGTGAAAAAAATGAACCTCCCAAAGTCACTAGGGACATTTCACAAGTAGTTGATACTACTTGTATTGCTGGAGCAAATCCAGGGTCATCGCTAGGAGAGCCTACCGAGGGACTTCAAAAGCTCAATATTGTTATTCGTCGAACAACACTAAATAAAACAATAAAAGAGTTTGAATTCACCCTGCACATGCCCCGAAAAAAAAAAAAACTCTACCTCAGAAGTACCTGTACATAATAATACATGCACTCCAACCATATCGGCGCCACAGTATCAGCCAGGGTGCCAGAACTTTCTGCACGGAAGTGTATTCAAGAATCGAAATTTCGGTTTTGGCTGTCAAAACCGATTTTCCAAAACGGCAAAAAGGGACTCAGCATGAGTGCCCCTATCGTCAGAAAATTACAGAGAAGAGAATCCTAGTAAGGGTGTCATTTTTGAAGGCTGTTATTGGGATAGTTTAACTGTCTCGGAAAGCTTCTGAAAATATACTAATAGGGTAATGTCCTGCTTTTTGAACAAGAACTTTGGTAAAAGTTGGGAGATATTTCAACTGGCTTTGGATTGTGATTCTAGGGGGGTGCAAGACGTGGCTCAGATGCTGATGTTGGGTTCAGACTGCCTTTAGGAGAGGACCTTCAAGCTCGGAAAAGGGTAGCTCTACTGATACTACAAAGGATAGAGTGCTTGAGTAGATGGGAATTCTTGAGCACGAATCAAAGTATGAAGCTAATCGAAATCAGTTTCCAGTAACTGGTGTTCCTTCCGTAAGCGGGTGACGGGATTCTGTTGGAGGGTGTTTGCTAACTTTGCTTTGCTAACGTTGCTGGCCAAAATCTCCTAGCGTACTGTCACACGTGTCGTGGACACACAATGTATTGTGAAGACTTTCGCAAGTATGTCGTATTGTTTCTGCGTGTTTGTTTGTACTCATTGTCGGTAGGATTCTAGTATATAAAGGGGCTCAAAAACCCCTTGTGGAGAGAGAGAGAGGAAGAGCGGGACATGAGCATAGGTAGAACAGGAGAATTACCTGGATCGAGAATTGAGAATAGTTCTAGCCAAGTTCTACGGTTGATCAGAGACTTTTGCACTTCCTTCCTTTTCTTTTAAGTTCACTTCCCTTTCTCACTTTACCAACTTGTTAAGGAGATAAATCCATTGTCTCAACTTCCTACAACACTGGACAAAGATTGTGGACATCTCTGTACGTTGGTATACCCCTGACTCCTGAGGAGTGCAACATACAGCAACCCGAGGCACTGCGGACCCCTGATTCATCCAGTGCCAAATCCCACAAAAGAACCCTGACCACAAACCCCACCCCAACAGTACGGAGGCCATAACCAAATTGCCACCAAACTGATAAAGCAAAAACATTGCAACCAAAACACAAAAACCGATTTGCACTAGCAGAACACCAATGAGTTACCCCAAAACAAAAAAATCAGACTAAATGTCACTATCACCTGGATGGTTGCCACCAGCTTGTAAAAATTCTCTCATGCATTAGTGCCTAGGGCTAGGGATAGTATAGCTAGTGTGCACATGATTGAAAGAATTCAATATTTGCCATGCTGGAACAGTAGAACTATCATACAACTTGATTTACCTCCCAGTCCGAGTCCCATTTACCATTTCATACCATTGAATAAAACAAGAACTCCTAACTCACGGGCCACATAGTGCAATTGGTGGCAAACATATCTCACACTGATACCAAGTCAGTTTTGGTCTTTGACATCCTTCTCTTTGTCTGGTCTGGAAAGCATATTGGCATACAGCACACTCCCACTGCTTCTGATCTGGAATCTGAACAAGGATGTGGTTCTTAGGCTGTGAATGAGCTATTGTAGTAGCAGTAGTTTGACTACTAGTATAGTGATAGCCAGTAGTTCCGACCTTAGCCCAAGGTTGATGTATATTACTATGCTGGGTAAAGAAAATTCAGGATGACTTGGGCTTGTAATATCGTATAACTCAGTACCTTGGCTGTGTATGGTGAGGAGTAGTTTTGTTGCTGCTAGTGGAACTGTGACAGGTGTTACCATATAGAGAATTGCCTGGAGGATCTGATATAGTAGTTGTACTAGTAGACAGTTGCCAGGATAGTGTATGTCGAAACAGCTCTGCAGAATATGCTTGACTAAGGGGATGGGAGAGAAGTGTGGATCTTGATATAGGAAAAGAATCAAGAAGTCAATTGAGTTGCTGATTTTGGGCTATCATGAAAAGGATATATGTATTTGTGATAGAGATATCAATAAAGAAGAATAAAAATGCTAGCCAATTTCATCTGGCTTGCTGGTAGGTTGTATAGCTTGCACGACATTGGTCTACAAGATCTACTGCATTCATATGATAGTTATAGTCATCTATAAAGGTTGGAATATAGCATAGCATTTGCTCCTTTTCACCAAAGGCTCCTCATACCAAGGTTGCATTAGAGCTTGTAGTGTGAGGCTTGTGGTGTGTAGTAAGTGTAACCTCATTCCATGGATGAACTGTAGAAAGTATTTGTACTAAATTGTTATCAATCCACTGAAAGCACAAAACACCTTCATCTGAAGATGTAGTACTAACTATACAACTATCCATAGTATTCCACTCAAACAAGTCATCATTTGACTTTAGAAATAAGAGGTATTTAGGTCCATTGACTTGGGTAGTACCACAAGCCCCAATGCCTTTCTCTCATAGCTTTGAAAATAAGAGAATAGTAGCAAATCCATTATCCAGATAAAGGATATAGTATCTACTATACTGGGCCACAGCAGAAGGGCTTGGGTAATCGCTTTCAAGATATCAGCATAACTGCATAACTGCTGAACTTGTTGGAGATAGATCAGGATTTTGCACAAGTTCTGCAAATGACTTGATACATGAAAATAGCATCCAGTCAATAGTATATCTGTATTACTTCTTATATTAGTATGTGAGTTAACAAGCTATTAATGATCACTATTATGTATACTTCTCACTTACCCATCATAACAGAAAGCTATAACCTTGTATCCAATGGGGATAGGTTTGCTGGAAATTCGTACAGTATGTTTACTGTGTCCACTAAACTTTACCATCATCTCATCTATGGCAACATGTATTCCAGGTCAGAAATAGAGCTGACTCTGAGCTCTCAAATAGCTGTGTAATGGTTCAAGTTTCTTCCACCATGGGTACTCCAGGCCACGATTCTCAGGGCTTGAGGGAACTGGAGGTATTGATATATGTATATAGTGTTTAATTTGGCAATAATGACAAAAGCTCAGTGAGTGATTACCTCCTGACAATCAGTGCTTCCAATATTGACTCCTATTAGACAGCTGGACTACTCCTATCATGATAGTAATGCCAAGGAACTTCTGTAACTCCATTGCTGTAGTAGGATGTAACTATCTGTTACAAACCTAGCACAGAAAAAGGTTTTCACATGACTCATGATTATGAGATCATAAGTTTATAATGGTTTCGTGCACATGACCAATTAGGTCATGTGAGTCTCACACATGACTAGCAGTTGTGAGTCATAGTTATTATATTTGATTGAATTGTGTAATAACTTGTTTAAAGTTATTAGTTGTTTTGTGCACATGACCTATTTAGAAGTCATGTGAGTTTCGCACATGACCTATTTAAGGTCATGGGGTTATTATATTATGCGAATGTATGAGTCACAATTGTGGCTCATAAATAGTTATTGATTTGTAAGCGGGTTGTGGGAAGGACTATATAAGGAGGAGGATACGACGTAGTAGTTAGTTCTTCACGCAACCACCTAAGTTATTTCCTAGATATAACTATATGACTTTATGAATATAAAACACCTTACACTCTTTACTAAAGAAAGAATATCGTGAGATATCTTCCTTGTAGGACAATGAAGAAAGTGAACAAATAGCTTAGTCTTAGGAAGACTAAGTAAGAATAAGAATTTAGTCTTAAGAAGATTAAATACAAACAGCGAATACCAAGTTAAGTATTAACCCTATTACAGTATTTAATAAAGATTGATATAACATCGTTGCCTGTTGCTCAGTTGTATACTAGGAGTGATAGAATAAGTGATCCTAACATTTGGTAGTATCTCTGCAACACCCAACGAAAATATGGATTTTGAATACGAAAATCAATCTTTAGAACTTCCAGAGGTGGCACAAGCACTTGTAAGAACAGCCTCAGAATCAGGAGGAACAGGAAGCCCTGTTACGTTAGAAGAAAGATCAGAACAAGGATCTACATCATTGGAAGAACACGAAGACCAAAGGATATCGGCACCAGCAGGAGGAGTACCACCAGCAGGGAAGGAACAGGGAGGGGCCCAACCAATGCCAGAACTAATGGCAGAACAACTCAGACAAGTAATCCAGACCCTGGGAGGAGGAACAAGAAGACCAAAACTCAAAGAACCAGAAACCTTCTTGGGAGAAAGAAACAAAATAAGAAACTGGCTGGCACAACTACAAGTCTACTTTCTAGCCACAGGATGGGCAGAAGGACATGAGGAAGAAAAAATAACATACACCTCGAGCCTACTAAGAGGAGACGCAAGTAGTTGGCTCACACCGTATACGGAAGGAACCAGTACAGCAACCTGGCAAAATTGTCCTGATTTTGTAGAAGCACTACAAGATCAGTTTGGACCAGTAGACCCAAAAGGAGAAGCAAGGATGAAATTAAGAGAATTAGTGCATGGCACTAAATTGATGACAGAATATTGGAATTCCTTCTGGTTAATGCTAACGGAAGCATACAAAGATGAAGCCATGGCAAGTGAATAGTTATTCCAAGGTATGAGTAAGAAATTAGAGGATGAATACGGACATCTGGATAAGGTATTAGAAGGACCAGAGGAATTGGCAAAATGGGTAATAGAGAAAGAAACAAGGCTGACCACTATCAGACATCTCCAAAATAAAGGAAGCAAACAACAAGAATGAGAAATCCTACGAAATACCAATGGCACCTATAGAGTGACCACTAGTATGATTCCCAAGGGGGAACCCATGGACCTAGATGCGACAAACTGCAGAAAACTCCAGAGACTACCGAATAAGGAGTTCCAGGAATGAAGACAGAAAAAACTATGCTTCCAGTGCGGAAACAAAGGACATTTTGCACAAGACTGTGAAGTCAAAAATATTAAGATACGATCGACAGAGGTGGAAAAAGAGGAGAAAGAGGAGGAAGAAACTTTAAATGACCAAGGTCCTCAGTAGAAGATGGTCTGAGGGACAACCAACTAAAAGCCATCAGGAAATCTAAATTACGCTCATTACACTCGACCATAGGCTCTACAGAACCTTTGGATTATGAATCAGATTACATTATGGTCAAGGTACAACTTTATAACAAGAAAAATGAAAAAATAACAACAAATGCAATGATAGATTCAGGAGCTATGGAAGACTTCATAGATCACAATTTTGCTATGAGACACCATTACCCCTAAAGAAAATAGGAAAACCAAGAGATATATACACAATTGATGGTACTGTTTCAGAAGCAGGACCTATCACCCAGATAGCAGAACTATTAATGGACATAGGAAACTACAGAGAGAGGGCTACCTTCCTTGTGGCTAACCTAGTCAAATATGAATTAATCTTAGGAATGACATGGTTAAAGAACTATGGATCGAGGATTGAATAGATAAAGGAAAAAGTCACCTTTGACAGCGAAAGGTGCAAGGCCGTATGCCTAGACAGTTCTCCAACTGTATATGCAGTACCAGAGGAACAAGCCATAAGAGAGAATCTGGAAAGTCGAATTCTACCAATCAACATGAAGGAAAAACTGAAAGAATCGGAAAATTGTATTCAACAGATGGTCCCCAACAACGGACAAGATGACCAAGAAAGCCAATGGGTGGTTATCAAAAAATTAAAAAAAAGTACGAAAATACCAACAAGGGGATCACACTTGGTAGCAGGCCATGACTTGCATAGTATAGAAGGAGCAATTGTCCCAGCATGAGGACAAAAACTTATAGGAACAGGGGTTGCCATAGGACTTCCTAAGAACACCTATGCTCGCATTGCACCAAGAAGTGGATTAGTGACCAAGAAAGGCCTAACCATTAATGCCGCAGTAATCGATGCAGACTATATAGGTGAAATTAAAGTACTATTGGTAAACCTATTGGAAAACGACTATAAGGTTAACACAGGAGACAGCATAGCACAATTGATAATTGAAAAAATTATCATAATAGACTTGCAAGAAGTACAAGAAATAAAAGAAACAAAAAGGGGAGGCATAGGCTTTGGTAGTACCAACAAAAAAGAAAAACCACGAGAAAAAGACCTCAATATATTCTTCATTTCGGCTAGGGCATTTGGAAAAATGTACTGGAAAAAGGACCAAACAGGCATCCTAAGATGGAATGAAAACGAGACTTCCCTAGCAGCCACAACAATTAGCACGGAACTTGCTTTAAAAAAAGGAAAAGATAGGGATAAGTCAGCAAAGGAAATAGTCCCAAAGGAATACTATAGATTCCTAGAACTCTTCAAAGAAAAAGAAAAGACCGATTTACCTCCCCATAGATATGCAGACCACAAAATCGAACTAGAAGAGAGAAAGACAGCTCCATTTATGACCTTATACTAATTAGGGGAAAGAGAGCTGAAAGCTCTAAGAAGTTACTTGGTAGAAAACCTAGATAGAAGATGGATCAAGCCATCTTCCTCATTGGCTAGAGCACCAATCCTATTTGTCAAGAAAAAGGACAGGGGACTAAGACTATGTGTAGATTATCGAGGATTAAATGCAGTATCCAAAAAAGACCAATATCCACTACCCCTCATAAGTGAAGCATTAGACCGCCTTAGAACGGCCAGATACTTTATGAAGTTGGATATCAAAGACGTGTATCAGCACATTCATATACAAAAAGGAGACAAATGGAAAATAGCTTTTCGAACCAGATATGAACTATACAAATACACAGTCATGCCATTTGGGTTAGCTAATGCCCCAGCAACATTTCAACGGTGGGTAAATACAGCCCTCAGTAAATACTTGGATGTTATTTGTATAGCCTACCTAGACAACCTACTAATTTATTCTAATACTTTGGAACAACACCAAAAAGATGTTCATAAAGTACCGGAAAAATTGAAAGAAATTGAAGTCAAACTCAAACTGACAAAGTGCAAATTCTACAAAAAAGAAACCGAGTACTTAGGATTCATTATAAATCAAGAAGGAGTTAGAGTGGATCCTATAAAAACAGAAGCCATAAGGGAATGGAAGGCACCAGAAAAAGTCAAAGGAATACAGTCCTTTGTGGGATTCTGCAATTTTTATTGAAGGTTCATAGAAGGATTCAGTAGGATGGCCAAACCCTTATATGAGCTAACAAAGAAAAACCAAAAATAGGACTGGGGAAAGAAAGCTCAGGAAGCCTTTGAAAAACTAAAAGAAAAACTTACCACAGCACCCATATTATGTCACTTCGACCCAGATCAGCCCATAATGAACGAAACAGATGCATCCAATTATGTCTGTTCAGGTATCATATCACAATAAGATGGAAAAGGAATATGGAAGCCAGTGGCGTACCGATCAAAAACCATGACCAAGGCCAAATGCAATTATGACATTCACAATAAAGAATTATTAGCAATAATGCAAGCACTTAAGGAGTGGCGAAAATATACCGAAGGAAGTCCTCACACAATAAAAATACTCACAGACCATAAAAACCTGGTACCATTCACCACTACGAAAGAACTAAACAGGAGGCAAATTCAATGGAGCGAAGAATTAAGCTGGTATAATATCAAAATAGAGTATCGACCTGGAAAGGAAGGAGGAAAACCAGATGCGCTCACCAGAAGGTCAGATGACTTACCAGGAGAAAATGACAAAAGAAAAACTCAGAAGGCAAGGATTCTCTTACCAAAGGAAACCTTTATGGACAAAGGATATGAATCTGGAAAAGAAGAAATCAACACCATGGAATTACAGGAAACAGAAACTACCATCAAAGATAAAGTAAGAGAAAAAATGGGAAAAGATCAGCAAATGGAAAAAATAAAGCAAGCCCTCAAAAGAGGGGACAAGGAATTTCGAAGAGTAGCCTTGAGGCTATGTGAATAGAAGGAAGGGTACCTCTGGTATGAAGGAAAGATATGGCTACCAGAAAACGAACCCCTTAAAACAAAAGCGATAGAATGAAACCATGATGCACCACAAAGTGGCTATGTAGGAGTGACAAAAACCATAGAGCTAGTACAACGAACTTACTATTGGCCAGAAATGAGGAATGATGTTAAAAGATACGTCAAAAACTGCAACATGTATCAAAGAATAAAACCAATACATCATGCACCATACGGACTACTACACCCACTAGAAACTGCCGAGAAACTATGGAAATTGATCAGCATGGACTTCATTATAGACCTACCAGAATCAAATGGCTATGACGCAATATGGGTTGTAATTGACCGCATGACAAAAATGTCACACTTTATTCCATGTCACAAGGATATGAAAACTATACAATTCGTACAACTATTTATGAAAAATATCTTCAAATTACTTGGACTACCAAAGACATTATCACAGATCGAGGTTCAATATTCACATCAGACCTATGGAAAGAAATAACAAAAGGATTAAACATCGATCGAAGATTGAGCATGGCCTATCATCCACAAATAGACGGACAAACAGAATGAACAAATTTGTCATTAGAAAAATTCCTTCGAGCATATGTGGAATACTCTCAACAAGATTGGGAAGAATGGCTGCCTTTCACAGAGTTCGCCTACAATAACTCGATACAAGAAACAATTAAAACCACACCATTCTATGTGAACTATGGACATCACCCCATCAATGAACCTATGGGTCACGAGACCATAACAAAAATATTAAAAAGAAAAGATATGAGTCAATTACACGATATAATCAGAATAGAGATTACTATGGCACAACAGATAATGAAGGAAAATACCGATCAACAAAGAAAATCAGATCCAAGGCTGAAATAAGGAGACAAAGTCTGGCTAGTGGCAAAAGATATTCACACCACATGACCATCCAAAAAATTAGATTACAAGAAACTAGGACCTTACGAAATAATAGAAAAGGTAGGAAGAAAAGCATATAAGCTGGCACTTCCCCCCTCAGTGAACAATAAATACCCAGTTTTCCACATCAGCAAACTCAAACTCTATCAAAACAATCTCTTACCTTCACAACGAAAAGAACCACCTCCTCCTATAGAAATAGAAGGAGAAAACGAATATGAACTCAATCAAATTATTGACTCTCGACAACACTACGGTAAGCTTCAGTACCGAGCTAAGTGGACAGGATATCCCCCTAACCACGATTTAGTGTAGTACCCAGCTGAGAACTTTAGTAATGCCAAACATGCAATCAAACACTTTCACTGAGGAAACTCAGGAAAGCCTGGTCAAAGAGGAAGAACAAATGAGCGACAAAGACTGGATCAATCTAGCAGACCTCCCCACATCTATGCCAATTATATCCAAACAAGAAAAACACAACCAATACAGCTGGACTGGTTGCTTCGACAACGGATTCCAAGTACACTTTATGGAGAAAGAAGGGGCCAATTATTGGCCACGCGAAACACACAGAAACCCCCGACCATCACAACCCCAATCACCCATGATGACATGGGAAGAAACGTCACCACCCCCTTGTACACCACCACTGTCACCATGTGACAACAACATCCTCTTAATGGCAAAACAAGAGAAGTTTTCAGGGATGAAAACGAGAAGAAGGGGGGGCAAAAAATCCTGGGCCAAGGTCAAAAAAGGAAAAAATGTGACTTGGGGGAACCCAGTACAGGAGGAAATCCCACAAAAACTGATCAAGAAGTACACACGCAAAGAAATATATGGTCGGGTAGGCGATACACCATTGCCAAGATCAGCAACAACAACCCCGTGGCCAAGGTCAAAAACCAACTCCACAGAACAAGACACGATGAAGGGCCTACAAGATCAAATAGGCCATCTACAAACGATGTTGGACAAATCTCGAAAAGACAAGAGATTTTTTGAGGGACAAGCAAAGATGTGGGAAAGGATGGGAAGGACTTTCCAGAAAGAAAGAGCGGATTTGGAGGGGAAGTTAAGGGTTCAACAGATAAGAGCAGGATGGGCAGAATGGAAGATGATAATTTTAGTAAGGAAACTGCAAATGAAAGAGAGGGAGAACAAACTACTGAAGGAAACGACAGAAAGGAACAATCGGGAATTGCGAAGATTGGCAACACGCCTGAACCGATTGATAGAAAAAAGGGCTGAAGGACCATTGGCCTAATGGGACTTAGGCCATAGGGAAGGGGGAGCTAGTATTACAAACCTAGCACAGAAAAAGGTTTTCACATGACTCATGATTATGAGCTCATAGGTTTGTAATGGTTTCGCGCACATGACCAATTAGCTCATGTGAGTCTCACACATGACTAGCAGTTGTGAGTCATAGTTATTATATTTGATTGAATTGCGTAATAACTTGTTTAAAGTTATTTGTTGTTTTGCGCACATGACTTATTTAGAAGTCATGTGAGTTTCACACCTGACCAGTTAAGGTCATGTGGTTATTATGTTACGCAAATGTATGAGTCACAATTGTGGCTCATAAATAATTATTGATTTCTAAGTGGGTTGTGGGAAGGACTATATAAGGAGGAGGATACGACATAGTAGTTAGTTCTTCATGCAACCACCTAAGTTATTTTCTAGATATAACTATACGACTTTATGAATATAAAACACCTTATGCTCTTTACTAAAGAAAGAACATCATGAGATATATTCCTTGTAGGACAAGGAAGAAAGTGAACGAATAGCTTAGTCTTAAGAAGACTAAGTAAGAATAAGAATTTAGTCTTAAGAAGATTAAATACAAACAGCGAATACCAAGTTAAGTATTAACCCCATTACAGTATCTAATAAAGATTGATATAACATCATTGCCTGTTGCTCAGTTGTATACTAGGAGTGATAGAATAAGCGATCCTAACACTATCCTGTGCCTCATTTACCTTGCCATTTGAGGTTCACATATGCATTTGTAGCATCTGCAATTTGACAGAGAATATGATCAGTCCAAAATAGAGAAAAAAAGGAAACAGGAGTTAAAATGGTATCCTGGGGAACCAGGGATCTCGGCTCATGTTCTATGAACTATAATGGTTTGAAAGATTCTGGTAGGGTAATGAATACACCAGTCACTGAACTGCTAGACTCAGCTGCTGCCAATTGTTCATGGTCAGATTTGTTTTTTTTTGCTACTCCTTATTGCATAAAAGTCTTCTGAGTACACTTGGCCAGCATCATGATTCATTAGGATCATTCAAGCTTGGGATGAAGTGTATAAAGTGTAGCAAGCTCTGATATCTGATGTTCAGAGTCACATGTTTACTAGCTACATTAGGTTTGGTTCTGGGCACTAATACATGAGAGAATTTTTACAAGACTGTTACGACCATCCAGGGGATAGGGAAAAACCGCAAAGTGATAAAATAATATTTTATTGAAAATAAAAATGAAAAAGTAGATGGAACTGTAAGATGACGAAACAAGACAGTCCTGAGATTAGAACTTTGAAGCTCACAGTATCATACAGCGGGGGGGGGGCAAAAATACGTTGACATTTTAGTAAACCCCAATACATCTGGTGGCAACAACTGAGTCCTCTCATCCTCACCTACACCACAACCCGACCTGTACGAACACCACAAACATCACACCTACAACTATGACTTTCTATCCTGAACTTGAGACTCCCCTTTCTCATAAGGATGGATCTGAGTTGAGACCATATGAGCGAGGTATACTTGTGGGAATGAAGCAAAAGCGAGCTACCTTTGAAGAAATTAGTAAGGAAACAGGTGTTTCATGACGAACAATTCAGAAAGTGGTAAAAAGAGCATGAACAGATTGAAATTATCAAGGTCAGGGTCTGGTAGGTGTTATTGTATTTTTCCTCTTCAGGTTTCTCCCTACTTTATGCTGTTTCTCAAGTTCTCGGGTTATGGTGTACTATTGGTTTCTTGGGGTTTGCAGTTGCTACTAGATGTATTGGGGATTACCAAAATGTCAGTGTATTTTTGCCCCCCCCGCTGTACCACAATGAGAAGAGGTGAAGAAGAAAAAAAAGAAAAAAAAGAGAGAGAGACAATGAAGATGGGAGATAGAGATATCTGTATGCTGAAGGTCAGAAAAAATGAACACGAGCAAGGGGACTATGAATGGAATAATAAGTTAAAATGTCTGTTCAATTCCTAAAAGACAACTTATTGACGGGTGACATAAAAATGGGACCAGTTACTTGTCTGGTATATAACTGGTGCACACCATAGACATAGTGTGCCGAGAACATTAGGGTAGCGAGAAGTAGGCATGAATCAGCGTTTTTCATTCAGGTTAACTTACAATGTATCCCCCGAGAGAAGGCGTTGGTTCTCGCTCCCCTATCCTTCTCGGCACCCTATCGACTGGTCTATACAAAAGATACAGTTCTTTAGCATTTGCACTGGTTGTCACTCAGGTAACCGGCCGTGCTTTTCATACCATGCCTCACAATACCATAATTCAATTAAACGGTTGATGTGGGAGCTCACTTGTACTTTTTTTTGCGCTGGGCACTGGGACTGTGGGTTTTTTTTTTTCATAATTTTATTTTATTTTTTTCTTAAATGCTTTAATTTTGTGTCATGTTACTTTTTGTGGAATTCTTTTTTTTAGTTTATCTTCCTCGTGTTCTCTTGATTGCTCGATTTTTCGCTGTTGGTTGCAAATTGGTTTTCGTGCTTTCGTTGAAATGTTTTTTTTATTTATTGTCGGTTTGGTGGCGATTTGGTCGTTAACATATAGGCCTCCGTACCTCCGTACCAAGCGAGCCACCAAATTTTCCCCACCCCTGCAAACCAGGTGAAAAGTAATGATTCTCGATTCCTTTAGGTTGTTCGGATTCTGAACTCATGGATTAATATCCTTAAAATAAAAGAGAATAAGTTGGCGTTACAAAATGATTCTTCTCAATTGTTTCTATATCTGGCACTGTTGTTACTCGTCGACTCGTGGATCGTTATCATTCTAGGAGTACCGGTATGTTATCGTTGCCAACGAAATTTCTTCTTTTCTTTACCTGAGTTTTTTTTTGCTGGAGACATGGACGAATATCATGACAGGGAATATGTTGGCGATGAAACCCATGCATGGTGGGTGGAAGAATATCAATGGTTGAATACCAAATGACAAGCTCCGCCATTATAACTTGTATCATAGTTAGAAAGCAATTATCAACCAAATAATTCTAATGTCAAACGGTGCAGATGATGTTGTGAACGATCCCGAACTTTTAACGGCCGCGCAGGAAGCAACTGCGGAACAGATAAATAAATAAAAATAAAAAGTAGATACCATTTTTTCTAGTATCAGCTTGTTGAGATTAGCCGGTGCTAGTCATAGAGATATATGGTGATTGTGCGGGGATAATTTACTCGATACAAAACATACAGGACAACAGAAAGAAAAAATAGTCCAGCAATATACCAAGGTATCATACAATAGTTTGGGCTCAAAGTCGATCGCCGCAGCCATTATCGGTCGCCCTCGACAAAGGCAGAGAAAACGATGAAGGTGGGAACATGCAAAGAGAGCAATCAAGATTAAACTACCACTCCTATCATAACAGGGACCTAGCATGGAATACATCAAAGGTTTTTTTTTGAAAGAGGGCATTACTCGTGCCAAGGTTGTGGCTTGCAGCCACAACCCCCAGCTGCTCGCTCGCTCGCAACCTGGGGCACTCTAGAGAGTGCCTGCTAGCTCAACCTGACTTGCCAGCTCAACATGACCTGTGGCTCAACACAACTTTTGGTGGCTCAACATTGTGGCTCAAGATAACATTGCTATTCAACTTGAATCTATCTCAATGGCTGAAAAACAATAGGAAGGCCTATTGTTTCTAATATTCTATTTTGTATCTATTTATATCAAAGTTATAACCTAAGTACCATAATTACAACTGAGGTAGATTCTAAACAAGATCTGTAAACTCCCAAATCCTCTCCCATCCAATACGATATCCTTCTTCCAATCTCTGACATCACCAAATCCATCACCATCATGCCTCCTGTACCGCCTACTGTTAAACTTCCTAGCCAGTGGACAGAGCCATACAGAGATACCGAGACAAGAATCCAGGCTGCCCTCAAATGTTTGGATGAATTAGAACATGAGAAGCTGAACCTTGCAGCACTTGCTCTTCAGTATGAAATTCCAGTATCATGACTTCACGCACGTTGGCAAGGAGTTCCATCCAAGCAGGATAGATTAGCAACAAATCGGAAGCTTTCTGAAGACCAAGAATTGGCAGTTTGTCAGTACCTTGATCGTTTGGATGCAGTAGGAACCAGCACCCATCTCCAGATGCTTTCAGGTTGTGCAAATGAAATTCTGCAAAATGCTTATATAGGTCCACTTCCAGCAGCTGTTGTGGGTGACCATTGGGCACAACGTTTTCTCAGTCACTATCCAGAATACTCGATTCGAAAACAATGTGCTATTGATATCGACAGAAAGAATGCTCATCAGCCATATGAGATACGAGATTGGTTTGAAAGATACAAGGCAGTTTGTGAGAAGTATCAGTTTAAAATAGCCAATTGCTATAATTTTGACAAAACTGGATTCAGAATTGGGATTGGGCATGACCAGTGGATAATCACCAGGGACCCATCGCGACAGTCATATTTAGCAAGTTCAACAAACCGCAAGCTTGTTTCAGTATGTGAAACTATTAGTGCTGATGGGGTAGTTCTACCACCTATGGTTATTATTCTCGGTGTTATTCACCAAGAACCATGGTACACTACAACATCAATACCAGACGATTATCGTGTTGGAACTTCAGAAACAGGATACAGCAATGATGAGTTGTCCATGAAGTGGCTGGCACATTTTGAGTTGTTTTCTCAAAAGTGGAAAATTGGTATTTATTGGCTCTTGCTTCTGGACAGTTTCAGTTCCCACTGTACAAAGCAGTTCATTGAGTACTGTGATCAGCACAAAATCATTATTTTTTGCCTCCCTCCCCATACTAGCCATCTCCTCCAACCCCTTGATGTGGTGGTATTTCAGCCCTATAAGTATTATCATGCTGAGGCAGTTGAAGCAGCAACCTGCACTAGTTGTGGCAAGTTTGATAAATTAGAATTTTTAGACACCATCGATTCGATAAGACAACAGACCTTCAAAGCAACAACAATCCAGTCTGCATTTAAAGCAACTGGTCTCATCCCCTACAATCCAAATGTTGTAATATCTCAGCTACGTGAGGCAGCAATGCCTGCTGACCATCCTGTTACACCAACAAGAGTATCCTCACCAACAGTTCCTCTTATGGTCTGTAGCTTGAAGCAAATGGGTGAGGAATTACAGTGGGAGGCAAATGATCTATCACCAACATTTCAGCGAAAACTTAAAATGGTACTGCAAGGTGGATTAGTACAGGCACAGTCAGGTGCGTTAGCCATGGAGCATATGGAGCATACACGAGCAGCTGAAGAAGTAAGATCTGCAAGGTGCAATGTGCACAATAGAAGACAGATACAGAAAGGGGGTGTTCTCCATGCTTCACAAGCTCGTGAAATGGCAAAACGTTAGGAGGATGCAGAGTTGGAAAAAGCAGAGAAACAGCTGCAGCGAGCGCAGAATGCGAAGAAAAGGATTGAACAAGCTGAATGGAAACCTTTCTTGGATGAGATAAAATTATGTGTGAAAAAACAGCGGAATATTCAAGCCTATAAAAAAAAATTAGCAAAGCTTATAGTCATGGGTATTAAGAGGCAGGTGGGGTTAGGAAAAATAAATGTAAACTAGAATATTTTGTACAGTAGACTTACTCTATCATATTAAGCCACAATGTTGAGCCACCAAAAGTTGTGTTGAGCCACAGGTCATGTTGAGCTGGCAAGTCAGGTTGAGCTGGCAGGCACTCTCTAGAGTGCCCCAGGTTGCGAGCGAGCGAGCAGCCGGGGGTTGTGGCTGCAAGCCACAACCTTGGCACGAGTAAGTGGATAGAGAAACCCTCTTTTTAATATATCCCAGCATCACAGCACCCCCTTATCAGGGATCGAGAAGGAGCAGACTCCAACCTCCCTGGCAATCTGTGATATCCACCCGGTTTAACTAACTACAACCAACGTGAACAAAAATGACTAAAAAGCACCGTGAGAAAACATTCGTTATTCCAATATTCTCGTATTCCGTTGAAACACTTCAGCAAATAGGTGCATCATATTATTGTTGGAATATGCTGCTCGGCATGCTCGAGCATGATGGTTTGCTCTTGGGGTTCGTGATCGTTTGTTTGTTCGTTGGGAGCACACTTTGGCTTTGGGCGCAAGTGGCAGTTTAGCTTTCCGGGAAAGCATTAAGGCACCGGGAATGCACCGGGAATGCACCAGGAATGTGTGCGAGTTTGTGCGAGCGGAATGGCCGTAAGGGCAAGCGGGAAAGGTGGACGTACGGAGGCAATAGAGAGCCGGAGTTTGTCTTTCCTTTGTGTTTCCTTTTGTGTTAGCTTTTGTGTTTGGGCTTCTCAAAGAAGGGTACACACTATGAGGGTCATAGCCGTCATCCATGTGGTTTCGTTTGAGAAGGGGGTCGTCGAACCTATGTCGCCTGACTATGTTCGGGTGATGATGGGTAGAGGCCTTGTTTATTATGAGAAAAGTTGTGTTGGAGTAAAAACTGAGGGAGTTGTAGGCAACGATCTCAGTTTTCTTGTAGTGGGAGTGGAAGTCGTCAGTAACGTGAAGGTAAACGTTATACCTAAACCCATACTTGACCCCATTCTAAAACCTTGACTCGTGCTAGCCTACTGTATACCACTCACCGTGGTCTTAGATTTTGGGTGAATCTGACACTTTACAAACGACTGAAAAGTAGGTAGCGTCAGGTACGGACTCCACTTGGGAAATGGCTACGACACGAACGTGAGACCGGGACTCACAGTAACAAGACTGATAAGACTAACAAGACTGGGGTGAAGGATGGTGGTTTCCAAGAAGAGACTCTGAAGTGGCGTTGGACGAAGAAACCTGTAAATAAACGGGTCACTGGGAAGAGAAATGTTATCTTCGTTGACAGAAAGGGTTGTGAAACAAGGACTGGAGGGACGGAGGCTAGAGAAAAGGTTGAGAAGAGAAAAGGAGGAGTTAGTCGTATCTTCCGTAAACAGTGATGTCAGAGCCGTCGAAGACGGAAACAGTTGACGACCACGAACTCATAGTCTACCAGCGTATAGAGTAGTATACGGTAAGGTAGTATCAGTCTTAATAAGGTTTGACTCCAGGCCTTCCCTACCATCCCGTTGCCATCAAACCTATCATCCTCCATAAAAAATAGGAAGAGTCGAACCTGAAGTGGTCGTCGTCGATTGACCACCTTGTCGAAGAGTTCTGACCTTTATATCAGTTATTCCAATAGTAGTGTTATGAAATGGAATCTGTTGAGGAGACTGTCCTTGGTCTAGGATCGGACTAGGAAAGGGCGTATGGAGAAAAGGTTGAAGAGGGTATTGAGGAAACCTAGGGCGTGGAGGCGTATGTTGAGCGCTACACGTGACAGGTTTTCGGACGGGTCGTAAGGGGCCCGGAATAAACGAAAGAGGGGGGTTTCGTGTCGACGAAGTCAATGGCCTTACCACAATAGTAGACCCGTAAGTCAGAACGGTCTTTGCTAAACGGTTATAGGGAAGAGCCGTTCCTATAGATAGTGTCGATTGGAGGTAAGAGCTATCAACCGTCGAAACCTCTCTCCGAATTAAGGTTCTCTTCGTTCTTACAATTGAAGAACTGGCCACCAAAACGTGTAGCACTCGTTCGCTGGCTCATTGGCTCTCCCCAAGACACATTGCACTTAGCCACCAGCTGTTGCCAAGCATAAAGCGTTCCATAACAGTTGTAGTTGGTTTTACTATTAGCAGTTTCCAGAGAGTCCATAGCAGCCAGTCTCGTCGTCTTAAAACGCAGTTCGGCCCGAGTATTGGAAAATGTGCGTTGCCAGCTTTATCGCTGTTGCTAGGTTTTACTTTCTTACGGTTCTAAGTGTGACATTCGCTAGTGTTCTTTTCCCCCCCTTTTGAGAAGAAGTTGAGTTGCTGTTGATTGAGGAGATTGATTGCCATTACTGTCCTATCTATATCCTTTTGTTGTTACAGGAGGTCAAGAAGGACTTGTGAAAGAGAGAGTCCACACAGGGGGAAGGAAAGC
>ML120492.1:34789-155462 GCA_003788595.2 Choiromyces venosus 120613-1 | reverse complement strand
TATATTCAGAAAATCCTTGAACGATTCAATCTAGCTAACGCATTCACTGTCTCAACCCCACTAAATTCTGGAACCAAGCTTGAAGCGAATGTTGATCATGACTTGGAGGCAGATGAACAGGAATACAGGAGTATGATCGGAAGCTTGATGTATCTCATGCTATGCACAAGACCCGATATTGCCTATGCAGTTGGAGTCCTAAGTCGATTCAACAGTGCGCTGAAAACCAGTCATATGCTTGCTGCAAAACACCTACTCCGATATGTTAAAAAGACCACTAGTCTTGGATTAAGGCTCGGACCATTCTATGGTACCCCAGACAGCATACAACCAGTACTCTATAGCGATGCTGATTGGGCTGGTGACCTGGACACTCGGAAAAGCACTGGTGGCTATGTGTGTATGATCGAGGATAAGGAGGGATCTATAAAGTCATCAGTATCATGGTCAAGCAAGAGGCAACAAACCGTTGCACTATCATCCACCGAAGCTGAATACATGGCTCTTACGCAAGCTGCAAAAGAAGCCATTTGGGTTTCCCGGTTTATTGCAGAGTTGCAAAATACTGACCCTGCCGAAGATCCAGTTGAAACCCTATCCCAAGACTCTACCCAGCCAGCACCCATTACCAAAATCTATGTTGACAATCAGAGCGCGATCGCTCTTGCTCACAATCCTGAATTTCATGCCCGGACAAAGCATATAGCAATCCAAGAACACTATGTCAGAGAAAAGATATCAACCAGTGAAGTCTCCTTGGAGTACCTTCACACTGGTGATATGATTGCCGATTGTCTGACGAAAAGCCTGAGCCGGGAGAAGGTAGAAAGGTTCCGTGCTGAGATGGGAGTGCGCTGAGTGTGAGTGGGAGCATGAGTGCAAGTGCGAGTATCAGTGGAAGCTGAGTGGGAGTCAAGTTAGGAAGTCACAGTAACGGGAGAAAGAGGAGTGGTGAAAGTTCTTTTTTTATTTTTATATTTTTATTTTCTTATTATTATTATTATTTTTTTTTATTTGGGAGACGAGCATGGCTCGCAGAGTGGGAGTGTTGGAATATGCTGCTCGGCATGCTCGAGCATGATGGTTTGCTCTTGGGGTTCGTGATCGTTCGTTTGTTCGCCGGGAGCACACTTTGGCTTCGGGCGCAAGCGGCAGTTTAGCTTTCCGGGAAAGCATTAAGGCACCGGGAATGCACCGGGAATGCACCAGGAATGTGTGCGAGTTTGTGCGAGCGGAATGGCCGTAAGGGCGAGCGGGAAAGGTGGACGTACGGAGGCAATAGAGAGCCGGAGTTTGTCTTTCCTTTGTGTTTCCTTTTGTGTTAGCTTTTGTGTTTGCGAAAGGAAGGGGGACACACCTGAGAGAGAAAGTGTTCAGGAAGAACTGGAGGACATTGTTGTTTTCCTATATCTATCCTGTCATTACCGTTAGTTAGAGGAGTGAGTTGTCGTTGAGTCGAAGAAGAGTTTTCCCCCCTTTTCTTGTGATCGCTTACAGTGTGAATCTTGGCATTCTTTCATTTTGGATCGTTGTCGCTATTTCGACCGTTGCGTGTAAAAATTATTTCCACCGGTCGGTATATCTGGCGCTTTTTCTTGTCTAGGACTGACGATAGTTGATTTGTTTGGCACATAACCTATCCGATCCTTTACAGTGTGGTATGATTTTCTTATTCTTCTTCTTTGGGGTCGCTTTACTATGGATGCATGAGAGAATAAATGATAAATGTAATTCTTAGTGATCATCCCCTGCACCATTCACGATATACTGCCGGGATTCTCAAATAAAAACAACAACTCCGCGAGCACAGCCCTGAAATCGTCTGGCAGCGCTATTCCCGCACACTCTTATATTGGTCAGGGCGGTTTACGATTGCCAGCCTCCCTGCGCTAAGGGCTACGCATTCATGCGAAGCTATGCCGCATTCCCGCGGATGGAATACATGCCACAGACACAGGGACATTATTAGCGTGGTGCAAGTCATTGGGAGAAGGGGAGAAGAAATCATCTTCTATAAACCGCCGTAATTTCCGTCACCGGTGAGTCTTTAATAGTGGAAGCGAAGTGATAACTGTTGGCTCCTTCATTGAGTACTCTCCAAAGTCATTCCGTTCGCAGCGGACTCAATAACTTTACTAAGTTTCTCCAATTATCATTTATGCTAGACACATGCTATCTTTTCTCTTTTCTTTTCTATACCGTATTTGGTGACACGGATGTCCGACAGGAATGCTAATGGGGTTCACTCTTACCTGCTTACGTAATACTGGCACAGCAGTGCGCAAAAGGTCCTCGTGCTTCTCCTCCAAGATTTGGCAATCTTTTCGGAATAGCCCCCACTGACCTATCCCTTGATCTGTATTCAAGACCTCCCCTAATGGCTGATTGAAGCGATAGTGAGGCCACTCAAGAAAAAGGTCGATTAACTACTCGAGGCCACAAATTCTATTGGGTAGGTCAGAGTAGGAATGCTTGTAACAAGCGTGAGAAGTGGCTCCGTTATATACATGACTCTACGCCTGGCCAGCAGGGGGTAGAAATTCCCAACAAGTAAACGCTCTAAACTAGGAAAACCTTGCCAAATAATCCCAGATTTTTACAAAATCTTCACAGACTTTCTTAAACTTTACCAAACATTCCAACCGCTGCGAAGTCTCCACGAACCGCCACTTCATCTTTGCTCTGTGGGCCTGACCGGCATCGATCGCACGTGACTTGATCACTCTCCCTACATCCTATAGCCGTTCTCCAGATGTCCCACCACCAATGCCTCTTGGCCCGCGAAGACCTATGAATTTCCTCAAGCAATCACACACTGGTTGTCGGTTGTATACATCATCGACAACCGCTTCCACTTCCACCCCACCCTACTACTCCTCTCAGCAGTTGACTTTCTCTCTCGTAGTTCTGTCAACGTCCTGATACATTCTAAAGTGGTGGGGTGTTGTTCGCCCAGGCTTTTGGAGAATCCCGTGCAGGTCCGCTCATAAGCTTCTGCGACACCAGGATATTTCCTGCGTTTTTCGTGTAGAGCAGGAAATCGCTCGAGGATTTCAGACTTTATAGTGCTCCGGACCAACGGCTTTGTCTCTAGCTTCCAGAACGTGTAGCCTCATCATCTCTGATTCATCGTACCTTCCTTGGTCCCCCAGAACCTGAGCCAGGTTGTTTACGCTTCGTGGGTATATGGGTGGTGCGCCCCAAGAACCTTTTTCTCCCCTCTAGTGCACGCCGAGACAGTCTCGCTGATTCGGCGTACCTCCCTAGGTCTCGTAGCACCAACGCCAGGTTGTTGACAATCGCTAGGGTTTCGGGGTGATCCGGTCCAAGAACCTTCTCTGTAGACTCCAATGCACGCCGATGCATTGTCTCTGATTCGGCGTACCTCCCTAGGTCTTGTAGCACCGACGCCAGGTTGTTGACACTCGCTAGGGTTTCGGGGTGATCTGGTCCAAGAACCTTCTCTGTAGACTCCAATGCACGCCGATGCATTGTCTCTGATTCGGCGTACCTCCCTAGGTCTCGTAGCACCGAAGCCAGGTTGCTGGCACTCGTTAGGGTGTCGGGGTGATCTGGTCCAAGAACCTTCTCTGCAGACTCCAATGCACGCCGATGCATTGTCTCTGATTCGGCGTACCTCCCTAGGTCTCGTAGCACCGAAGCCAGGTTGCTGGCACTCGTTAGGGTGTTGGGGTGATCTGGTCCAAGAACCTTCTCTATAGATTCCAATGCACGCCGATGCATTGTCTCTGATTCGGCGTACCTCCCTAGGTCTCGTAGCACCGAAGCCAGGTTGCTGGCACTCGCTAGGGTGTCGGGGTGATCTGGTCCAAGAACTTTCTCTTTAGACTCCAATGCACGCCGATGCATTGTCTCTGATTCGGCGTACCTCCCTAGGACTCGTAGCACCGAAGCCAGGTTGCTGGCACTCGCTAGGGTGTCGGGGTGATCTGGTCCAAGAACCTTCTCTTTAGACTCCAATGCACGCCGATGCATTGTCTCTGATTCGGCGTACCTCCCTAGGACTCGTAGCACCGAAGCCAGGTTTCTGGCACTCGCTAGGGTGTCGGGGTGATCTGGTCCAAGAACCTTCTCTTTAGACTCCAATGCACGCCGATGCATTGTCTCTGATTCGGCGTATCTCCCTAGGTCTTGTAGCACCAACGCCAGGTTGTTGACACTCACTAGGGTTTCGGGGTGATCTGGTCCAAGAACCTTCTCTGTAGACTCCAATGCACGCCGATGCATTGTCTCTGATTCGGCGTACCTCCCTAGGTCTTGTAGCACCAACGCCAGGTTGTTGACACTCACTAGGGTGTCGGGGTGATCTGGTCCAAGAACCTTCTCTTTAGACTCCAATGCACGCCGATGCATTGTCTCTGATTCGGCGTACCTCCCTAGGACTCGTAGCACCGAAGCCAGGTTGCTGGCACTCGTTAGGGTGTCGGGGTGATCTGGTCCAAGAACCTTCTCTTTAGACTCCAATGCACGCCGATGCATTGTCTCTGATTCGGCGTACCTCCCTAGGTCTCGTAGCACCGAAGCCAGGTTGCTGGCACTCGCTAGGGTGTCGGGGTGATCTGGTCCAAGAACCTTCTCTGTAGACTCCAATACACGCCGATGCATTGTCTCTGATTCGGCGTACCTCCCTAGGACTCGTAGCACCGAAGCCAGGTTGCTGGCACTCGTTAGGGTGTTGGGGTGATCTGGTCCAAGAACCTTCTCTGCAGACTCCAATGCACGCCGATGCATTGTCTCTGATTCGGCGTATCTCCCTAGGTCTCGTAGCACCGAAGCCAGGTTGCTGGCACTCGTTAGGGTGTCGGGGTGATCTGGTCCAAGAACCTTCTCTGTAGACTCCAATGCACGCCGATGCATTGTCTCTGATTCGGCGTACCTCCCTAGGTCTTGTAGCACCAACGCCAGGTTGTTGACACTCACTAGGGTGTCGGGGTGATCTGGTCCAAGAACCTTCTCTTTAGACTCCAATGCACGCCGATGCATTGTCTCTGATTCGGCGTACCTCCCTAGGACTCGTAGCACCGAAGCCAGGTTGCTGGCACTCGTTAGGGTGTCGGGGTGATCTGGTCCAAGAACTTTCTCTTTAGACTCCAATGCACGCTGATGCATTGTCTCTGATTCGCCGTATCTTCCTAGGTCTCGCAGCACCGAAGCCAGCCTCTCGACACATCTTAGGGTTGTGGGGCACTCTTGAGCGCATGACTTCTCGATATTGCTTAGTTCTTTGCGAAGCAGATCCTCCGCCTCCCTCGGCCGTCCCTGGGACTTTCTCACTCTCGCCAATAGCAGAATCCTTTCGCAATAATCTTCATTCCAGTCATCATTCTTATCTGCATCTCGAAGTGCGATACATTGGCAGGCCTGTATCTCTGCCTCACCGTAGGAACCGGTATCTAAAAAGTACTTTCCCATCCGAAAGCTAAGGCTTTCAGCAGTGGAATCGGTTGAATATTTGGCGACCGCAAGCGCATGCGGAACGTATGCAGCGGCAATACCACCATAGTGCCACTCGATTTCATCTTGGGGGAACAATCGTGAAACTACTCTTAGTGCGGTGGCCTTCCATTGAAGCAGTTCCCCCGTTGATAAGTACGCGCGAATAGAAAGTTGGACCAAACGATGAAGTTCGTAAAATTTCTTGCCTTCACGCCTGACATCTGTAACCAACGAGAAACCCAATAACTTTCCAATAGCCAGACGAAACTTAAGCGAACTATCGACCCCTTCCAAGCCACATTGGCTCAGTAGCTCCTCCGGTATATTTTGACGATCAAAGAAGGCAATCAACCGGAGAAGACTTGCCGCTGTGGGCATCTGTTTTGTTATTCGGTCAAAGGTGATAAAGTATGTGCCCAGAATACCTTTGGTCATATCGCCCTCTCGTCGAATGTCGCTAAAGTTTTGCAAAAGTAGCGTTGTCCTTCCATGGTTGTCCTGGAAAATGGACCAGTAGTCGGAAGGAGGTGTCTTTGTCTCGGTCATAAAGGCTGCGGCACCCATGACAGCCAGCGGTAGGTAACCCAGTGAGTCCAGGATCATCGGGACAACCTTTCGGTCTTCATCTTCCAAAATATCCCAGTCACGAAAGCGTTTTGAAAATAGCTCCAGTGCTTCTTCCCCCGACATTTGCCCAACCTCGATAACTGTACACTCCTGCCGACTTGCAACCTGCAGAGATCTGGTGGTAAATATCACAGTCCCCTTCTGACCCTGTGGTACAAACTTCGCGATTGGGCTCTCGTTGCTAAGAAAGTCGTCCTCATTGTCGGCATTGTCGATAACTAGGATCCAGTCGCCGCTATCCGGACCTTCAAACCATGCTTTCATACTCGACAAGAATCCCTCTTCATTTGTTTCAGCGCTGGCCTGAGGAATGTAAACACGTTGTGCGATAGTCCGAAATCCTTGACTAAACTTCAATAGCCCACTCCCGTGTACCCAGAAAACATCACACTCGCTCTCCTTGGCGCGCTGATAAACGTATTCGAGGGCAATCTGTGTTTTCCTAAGCGATGTTAGTACATCCTTCCCAAGGCGAAGCAATCAATACATACCCAGAACCCCCTAATCCCTGGAGAGCAATCCGGTTATGATCCTTACTTTTGCAATACCCCTTTACCGCCTCAATGATACTGTTACGGCCAGTAAATGTTCTATTCCTGCTGTAAGGAACTATCAAATATCGCCTAGATGCGTCTCTCGATTCTACTTGCATGTTAGATCTATGCTAGCAACCAGGGACGAAAGGTGATGATACCTCCGTCTCTAGCTCTCAAAGGTTCCCCTTGATTTCCGAAATTGGTGATATGGTAGTGCGTGTGAGTCCCCCCGACAAGATTACCGTTACCGAGGACGTTATGATTCCCCCTATTCCCGCTGAAGCTTCCGTGGTTATTGGATTGGATTTCGGTAATTCTGACAAGCTTGTTAGATAGGCGCTGATCGGGGTTAAAAATGGAAAGGTAGATCAATCGGGATACCCACTTATCCATCTCAGACGATGCTCTATTTAGCTTGCTGTATATCTATGTTCTTTTTCTTTTTCTGGGAGTTGGATTTGATAATAACACCCGTGGTGCTAGCTTGTTGGATAATGATGGCTTACTCGTTGCTTATCGTAATCCTTGAAAGCTGTCCTTTCGAATGTCCTGGGATAAGTCAATAACACGGGGAGTGATGGAATAGACCCAACCTTGGGTACTGAAATGAATAAGTCTCTAATTTCGCGACAGTTGTAGGGTAAAGTAGGATCCCGGGTATCAGTGCTCGAGTACAGTGGTGATTAAGGGCTTGCTGTGATGGGTATGAGTAAAAGGGTGTAGCCGCGAAAGTTGATCAGAAATCAGAAATCAGCAGCCTTGGCCGTCTAGCTGAAGAAAAGAGCTGAGAATTGAAAAAGAATACCGTCCATCATACACCCTCTATTCTGTTCGCTGCAGGCTCGGGCAATGTAATTGGCTATTGCAGCCGGGATATGGAGAGCGGCTAGCTTTAGTGTGGATGGCTCGCTTCACAATGGCATAAGTGACACATGAGCAACAATCTCTACGAGTAAACTGTGTTGTATTCTCCTTCAACCAATAGCAGCTGCGCATCTTCGCTCAACAAATCAGCCGGAAACTCTGAAAATACAAGTTTTGAGCTTTCGAATAATACTGGTCCAGTAAGCCAATACTCTTGTTCAACTCCACCCGGGAGGGAGAGTAACTTTCCATCAACAGGAGACTGCCTTACCTTGATGTTGAACCACTCAGACAGCCTTACCTTAGAGTTAATTCAATAACTATCCTGCACCATGGAGCATGAAACAGAGAATAGGGAAATACTGGAGGAGTTGTGCCACTTTTAGCGCTGTGCATGAGGGCGCATTCGGTGCATTTCCAATAGCAATTGCTCGATTCTCACTCTATAGTACAAGCTTAGCGACATAATTCGTCAGCGGTTTGGCCTTTTACACCGGGGGTGGGCGGCTCGCATCCAGAAATCTCTATTTGATCACTTTGATAAAAAGTATTAAAACTCACTAGAGCTTTTAGAATCATATAGAATTTACTCTGCTAAAAGATCAAGTTCTATCAATAGATTTTGAGAGCATAGCATCAGAAGTTTTGATGGTGGGCAAAAGATACCTCGAGTATTGTATGGGATTCCCATATAAAAGGTACTTTGCAACAACCTAGAGGCCAAACCTCTTGCCATCAAGCCTCACACAAGGCTGGAAAAATCAGACGATTTTTACTGCAAAGATCTGAGCAATTGTAGAGCCCATGATGCTACTTTGATGGATTATATATTGTTCGTGAAAGCATTGTAAATCGTTAAAGTTGTGCATTTTGGGTGTAAAATGCCAGACTGCCGACGAGTTATGTCGCCAAGATGGTACAATACCGTATTAACTTGAATAAGAGAAATATGTCTCAGGACGTCTAGGTTGCCTCTCTAAGTAACACGTTGTTTTTTTTTGCTGGCGTTTTCGCCCGTTCCCACCTGGACAGGAAAGTCTGACGTCCTGAGACATATTTCTCTTATCCAAGTTAATACGGTATGTCGTACGAGGATGGTGCCAAAAATTAGGGGGTCTCACACCGCCGGTTCAGATCTGGGACTCGTACCGCGGTTCATTGCAGTACGGTGTGAGGCCTCTTGGTTCATGATATAAATTCGTTGCTGGTTTGAAAAAAATATGTAGTCAAGAGACTAATGCCGGAAAGAGAAAGGCAGGGCTGTTAGTGCAGGATGCTTTTAGCTTGCAAGATTTTCACCACTAGTCATTAGGGGGTCTCAGACCGCCGGTTCAGCGCGGTTCAAACAGGCGGTTCGCGGTTCATGAACTGTGAACTTGAAAAGTGAACCGTGGTACTAGTAAGGGTATTCAAAGTTAATAACTGTCGCTTTGAGTTGAGAGTTTTCGTCACTATCACGTGTCACACTAATGATAAATTGACGAATAGAATTAATCAATGGAAACTAAGGGTGGACACAACTCTGAGGAGACCTACCGGTGGAGTATGGTGTAGTAGACATCAAAATCATAGTTTTCATTTTTGCCTAAGTGTGACACTCCAATTGCGGATACTCTGATCCTCAACTCCCCTGCTCTTTTATCAGGCAAATTATCCCACCCACTCTCTCAGAGCTATCCTGTCATCTGAGCATGTGTCCTTGGTGTTCGAATCTGTATCTTCACTCTTTGGATGCCCATTATTCTACCTTTAGAGCTTTTGTCTCCCACTCCCGTACCTGCACCCAAGTCACTCACCAAGCCTGTTTGGCATAAACCGAAGTGAGAGAAACAATTCCATTTTGTGACTATTTTATTTACACAAGCAGCTGGTTTAGGGCCTGCCCGGATACAACAGTTCTATTCCATTTCCCCATATAAATCTCCCCATATAAATCGCCCTTGTCCTTGGGTATCCAAATCGCCAGGCAGAATGGGACCAGTTTTGCCAATCAGGCTGTTAGAATTTTGGAACAGAAGGGAAATGGTCATCTGTATAGGACAACAGAATGAAACCCCAGTATCGACATGAACTCGAGATACCTTGCTCTCAAGACGAGATTCTCTTCAGATCACATACTCTTCCGCCTCCCTCCCAAATCTCCCAATCCAGGCCCCAACCCTCAATGCCTCATATAATACTAAAGCAACTTGTAGCAGGCGAAGCAACCGAGTTACTAGGAGTTTCACTCCTTATCAACCTCTGCTGTGATGATCCAGGCTGGGAAGGGATGCGAAATAGGTTAGGCAATGAAGCGCTGGTCAAGGGGACCCAGTAATGGGCTGTAGTAGGAGAAGTATGTAATGACGGGAAGATGGAAGAAGCAAATGATATTCTGATAGAGGATAAGAATGAGTTGTGTGAAATACTTTTGATAGCTATTCCAAATATTCGTTATCTCGCTCCAAGAGTACCTCTTGCATGGGGCACTGGGTTTTGGACCAATGTATTTAGCATCCCTAATTGTTTCTCTAATATTATAAAGTAGATTTAAATAATAATATATGATAGTTTCCTATAATTTCAGAAGATCGGTTTCGCTCCCATTTTCACATGGGCCATGCCTCCTTCTATTGCTTGAATGCAAAGATCAAAGGTGATCAAATTTTCCAAAATAAATCGCACAACCCCCAAGCAGATACCGCTGTTGTAATAGGTGGTAACCTGTATGAACTAATACAATAGGGATCGGCAGTAGACCAGCTAGTGTTCGATTCCTAAGGGAGACTAGAGAGGGAAAGACAAGAAGGTCTTAGAAGAAGCGAAGGGGAAAGGGAGCAAGAGAATCGTCATTCAACCAAGTATATTTCTTATCTAGGTTCTGTCTGAAGTTTGGTGTTTCCTGCTAGTCAGGAAGCCTGTCTTAAATACATGATTTCCTCCACCCAAGGTAGAGGTTCCTGAAAACCCGCAACCACTGTCATTACTGGTAAGTGCACACTACCGGAATCTTGTGATCCTACCAGAATCCTGATAGCCCAAGGCAATCCTTCACCCAAGCCTTATCTCTACCACTGGTATACATGACCATTCCTTCCTTTGGCATCCCTAGGGCAAAACCTTGTCGGTACAAAAGCATAACTAATATAAAACATAACAAGTTACCGGAATCCTAATGATACCGGTAGTGAAACAATCAATCAATCAACATAAGCAAGAATAAACGAAATAACATAACAAAGGAAAACATAAGCATAGCCAGTATACAGTTGCCGGAACATGTATACATGTTACAGCTGTTCAGCTGGCTATTATGCTTTTTCTGTTTGGACAAAGAGGAAATTCAACTATGCGTTACTCAGAGAAATTGCAGGTTGGGGAAGGCACAGCCTATTTGTATTGATATCGTGTTATAACAGCACTATTATGTCTATTACCAGAGTACCTAATTTGACCAAAACCTGGAACTTGTGATTATCAAGTCATGAGATATGAGGTAGAAAATGGGAGTGGCTTTCCTGGGTGTATTGGCTTTGTTGATGGAACAGATATTGGACTAATGTTTGCTCCAAGCTTTCATGGAGAAACCTATATGAACAGAAAAAAAAATATGTGATCAACATTCAGGCTGTTTGTGACAATAATCTATGCTTTACATTTATCTCAGCAGGATATCCTACATCGGTTGGTGATCCAGTTGCCTTTGGAAGTACACTGCTCTTTATGGCTCCAAGCCATTTCTTCTTCAAGTCGGATGGGTACCTTTTAGGAGATAAAATTTACAGAATAACAAGATGCTGTATGATACCATATAAGGAGCCTCTAGCCAGTCAGATCGCCAATAGTTACAAGTACTATAACTGGATGCATGCTCATGTATGAATTAAAATTGAGCATGCAATTGGAGTACTAAAAAACCAGTTCCAATCTCTCAAACAATTACCAATTTATATTCACAGAAAGGAAGACCATACATGAGCAATTGCTTGGATTATGGCTTGTATAGTACTTCATAACTTTCTCAGTGAGGAGAAGGAAGACTATACAAGCTACTGGTCAAATACAACAATTCCGGAGAATGAGTGTGAAGGGGATGATATCAATCAAGATATTGACCCAGATGCAGAATGAGCTGCAGGTATTGAACAGAGAGATCAAATGAGAGAGCTTTTATATGGAGAGAGATCAGTATAGACAGTGTTCTCAATGAGGAACTCTGTCCATCCTGGGCTAGGACCAGGATAGGGGACATTCAGGTTGGGTTGTCCTGTCAAGTCATTTTCTGAATTTCCCTGACAAGCAAAACTAAGGGAATAGCAGTGATCATATTGTGTTGTCCATGCATAGTGGGCTGTCTCTCGCTGTCCTCCGCTGTTTGCCACTATTACCAGTGGTATTGTATCATCCTGGGCTCTTAGCAGTACCCTACCATACCCTGATGGCCCAGACCGCTGAGAAAACTCAGTACAAAATTCAGTACAGGTTTGATTACTGCTATCACGCTCCACATCCTCTACCATGCTCCACACCCTCTACTTTCCTGATGCTTAAAAAATTACCGCTTTCGGCCACCCCAAAACTCCAAGCTTTTGGGTGGCAACCATCTTGACACACCAAATTCTGCTTCTCGCTTAGGCTTCATCTATAAGCAACCCTACCCCCTGCTCCACGGAAGTCAACCACCATGGCAGACTCCAGGTCCTCCTCCCGTGCTTCCAAGCGCTCCCACCACCACCACCCCTACACACATGGGGAACATTCCTCCGCTCCCGATCCCGCCACTGGAGAGGCTGCTGCTCCATCCAGGACCTCCACCCTGGCTACCCTAGACCATAACCTCCCCCTCCTTCGCAACCTCTGCCATCAGGTCTTGCCCCAAATTAACTTGGACCCTGAGACCGTCCCCTCCCTTTCAGATGACAACATCCTCGACCTCTCCACCGGGGAGGCTATCATCATCCCCTTCCTGTGCAGGCTCCTCCAAGGTGTCGGCACCCTTACCGATCGCCTCAGTACATTGGAAGGAACCATCCAACCCCCCAAACCCCAAGCAGCTGCGGCCCCTCAGGGCACATCCCTCCAGCACTTTGCGGCCCTCGAGGCATCAGCCAGAGACCTTACCACTCAGGTAATGGTGTGAGCAAGCACCCGCTCCCTGCCACCCCCTCCCCCTCCAGTCCTCAACCGCTCCAGGCCTTCACAGCCACAGCGCCAAGCTACGGCAGCCACTAGTGGCTATGACTGGGACATCCCCAACTACGACTCTGTCTTCAAACAGTGGTATGGTGATGCCAAGGCCTGGGCAGTTAAACAACCCAGGTCCTGGGAGGCTGAAGAGTACTGTAAGGGCAACTACAACCTCTCTGATTTCGTCCTAGGCAAGGAGCACCCTGACTACAGGAAGGAGGCTTCCCGTCAACCCCCTCCTGCAACATACACCTCCATTGCCGCCCAACTGGCCAGAGGAGGGAAACCCAGAAAAGGCAAGAAGAATGCCTCAGCTGTCCAAGTTGCGACATCCAATGCTGAGGCCCACATGTCCAAGGGGCCATCGCTATTGCCCTTGGCTGAGCACCGCTTCTTTGCCCTGCGTGAGAACCCCCTCCCCCATGCTGATGTGCAGAGACTGGCGGCCACTGCGCCTGACATCGCCACCTCCGTTCTTCAGGAGGCTAACTGCCCCTTCCCCCTCAGCTTCACAGCCACAGTGAATGACCAAGGATCTCTCACCCTGCTAGCCAAAAACCTCTTCACACCGGCCACCACATACTCCCCTTACTATGAGGACCTGGCCATTAGGTTCAACCAGGCCATCCCCATCGGGAACAACCCCTTCCATCCATTCTGCCCTGCTCCCAACGAGGTCCAGCTGGCGATCCACGGCCTACCCCTCCAGTACCTCCCTGCCGACAATGCAGACCTCTGCTCCTCTCTCCTCCCCTCCATCCGCAATGCTTTGGATGTTACTATTTTCACCGCCCGCTACTTGCAGCAGGATCCTGAGAAAAGGGCTGCCAAAAGAACCACCTCCATGATAGTCTCGGTTGCCCCTGCTGATGTTGACAGAATTGGCACCAACATCTTCCTATTCTCCAAGTCCTGCACCGTCGAGCAGGCACACACATCTAACCGATCCATGCAGTGCAGGAAGTGCTGGAAGTTCAGCCACTCTTCCCCGGCCTGTAAGGTGACCCACAATACCTGCCGCCTTTGTTCAGTCAACCACCTCTGCTCAGCCCACCCTTGTCCCAACCCCACCTACCCTAAGATGAGCCATACAAAGGCTGTGCCGGCATGCTGTCCAGAGGCCCCCCTTGGCTGTCCCAACTGCAAAGGCTCCCACACAGCCACCCACTCCACTTGCCTATCCTGGCTGTCCAGGACCGACCCCACTGATCCTGAACCCCAGCATGGGGAGGCGATGCAAATGGCGGAGGACGGCGCAGGCCCAGCCCCCCCAGCACACCTGACCCCCCCTGCAGCACCTCCCCATAAGGAGGAGACCCCCAGACCTTCTGCCCCCCTGCACCCTTTCTTCCACGATAGGGCCCCTAGTACCCCTCTAGCTTTGAACCTCTTCAGAGGAAGTCTCTTTGGAACCCCCCGCGCCCCTCCTCCCGCTGGCCCCTTTGCCGCCCCCTAACCCAGACATGTAGGCCCCCCTCCCGCCTGGGCCGACAATGTCCCCCCTTCATCACCTGATCCTCTTGCCCAAAGAGTGCCATGCCTAACTGCGCCACTCTGCCCCTAGGGCACAACTCTCCTTCCCCTCTAAAAAAGCTTTCCTTTGTTCAACATAACTGCCTGGGAAGCTGGGATGTTTTTCTTTCCTTGTTTAACAGTTTCAAATTGCTGCCACTTCCCCCTCATATAATCCTCCTTCAGGACCCCCCTGTTTTCCACAACCGCCTGCCTAGTTTTGCTTTTTACAAGGCCTTTGCACCTCCCCCCTTACTGGCAAACCTCCTAGGGTTGCCATTTATGTTTCTTTTGATTTTCAGCAAGGCACCTCTGTTTTACCTTGCTTTTTTGACAGACCTGATTTGATGGCCTTAGATGTTTTTTCCGCTTCTGGCTTATTTAACGACTCATTTACACAGCTTAGGTTCTAGAACGCCTACTCCACCATAGGGCCATCGGCTTCCTGCACAGTCCTGCCCCCTGATCTCTTCAGAGACTATACTTTTCCTACATTGGTGGTTGGGGACTTCAACCCCCACCACCCCCAATCAGACCCCCTCCGCATCATATCCTACCACAAGTACGCCACCTCCTCCCCTTACTTTGACCTAGACAATGAGCTCCAATTCTCCCTGCTCAACAATCCTGGGGTTTTCACCCGCTTCCCATTTGACACCTCCACCAGACCAGGAGTCCTGGACCTCGCCTTCGCCAACCATTCCCTCTACCCCTATTTCGCCAACTGGACAACTGACCTACCAGTAACAGGCTCTGACCACCTAGCAATTATGATTAACTTTTCGTCCCCCCCTCTCAAACCTTTACCCCCCTCCCCGGACTGGGGAAAGACCGACTGGGCATCCCTTCTACTGGTGCTGTAGGCATGGTCAATCCCCCCCCCACCTCCTAACCCCACTGACCTAACGATGGATTCCTGGCTCGACCGCCACCTCACAGCACTAACCACCCTCCTCCGATCCCACACCCCCTCTAAATGACCCTTGGTACATGCCAAGCCATGGTGGACACCAGAACTCTCTCACCTCCAGCAGGCTTACAACACCGCCGCATGCACTAACCGCAAGAACCGCTCTGCCCCCTCCCTCTCTGAGTCCAAAATCAGGTGCAACTCGTACTTCAAGGCTATCAGGAAGGCCTTTTTGGCCGGGATCATGACCACCTCAGTCTGGGACGCCAAAAGGCTGACCTCAGGCCACCCAACCAAATACCTCCCTGCCCTGCCAAACACCTCCACCCCAATGGAACTCAACTCTTCCCACCTCGATCACTTCTTTCCACTAAACCCTCCCTCCCCAACCGCTGGATGGTTAAGACAACATGATGACTGCCCCCTCCTTCCCAAAGAAATCTCACGAGCTCTTTCGAAATCCTCCTCCTCCTCTGCCCCAGGCCCCAACCAGATCCCTTACGGCGTCTGGAAGGAGGTGAACTGGGCCAATCCCAACATCCTCCTCAACCTCCTCTCCCCCCTCCTCCTCTATGGATACCACCCCTCCTCCTTCAAGAAGGTTAATGGAGTGGTCCTCCCCAAACCAGGCAAACCTGACTACTCATCCCCAGCCTCCTTCAAGATCATCGTCCTCCTCAAGACAGTCTCAAAGATCTTGGAGCAAATAGTAGCCACCTGTCTTTCCCTCATCGCAAGGTCCATCGAACTCATCAACCCTAATCAATGCGGCTCCCTCTCGGGCCTCTCAACATTTGACGCCTCCACCTCCCTCACCCACGAAGTCCGCTCTTGCCAAAGACCTGGTGCTAAGGTTTCCACCTTGTTCCTCGACATCAAGGGCGGCTTCGACAATATTTCTTTCTTTACTCTCTTGCAGATTTTCACCAAGCACGGGGTACCTAGGTACCTCGTCTCTTGGCTCCATTCTTTTCTTTCCAATCGCCAGTGCAAGCTCCTCTTCCAGGGTGCCACTGGAGTTTACTGCCCTGTTCAAGTTGGAGCCCCCCAAGGCTCTCCTGTCCCTCCTTTATTGTTTTTGATTTATGTTTCTTGCTTACATATCTCAATACCTCATTCTGTTATTTTTTCTTATGTTGATGATTTTTCCATTACTGTTTCTTCTTCTTCTTATAGGGGGAACATCAGGGCTCTTCAGTGTATATTTTCTTTACTTTCTAACAGGGAAGCCAGGATCAGCGTGTCCTTTTCTATCCCAAAAATGGAGCTCATCCACTGGCGCACTGAAAAAGACTGGTCAGAAATCTCCAGCTCCCCCATCACCCTCAGTGGCATGGTTTTTCATCCCTCCAGGGTAGTTCGGTGGCTCGGCTACTGGTTCATCCCATCCCTGGAGACCACCACCCACTTCCTCAGAAGACTCACCCTTCCACAGGACGTTTTCGCAACCATCAGGCAACTCTCCCCTCCTGGGGCTGGGATGCCATCCTATGCCTACCACAGACTGGCCTCAGGCCTCATCCTCCCTATCCTCGCCTATGGCGCAGACCTCTTCCAACCCACCCAAGGGATATCAGACAAGATGTCCATTTTCTGGAACCAAGTCCTCCGCTGGGTTACCAACTGTTTCCGGGCAACCCGTGCCACTATCTTGGCCTGTGAGGCCTGCCTCCCTCCCCTCCCGATTATTTTCAAACACAAACGGAGAATGGCTGCCCTCAGGTTAGTGCGCTCCTCCCTGGTCATCAACCCCGCAGCAGCTAGACTGCCCCTCACCCTTCCTATCGCAGACTCCTCGGATACCAGGCACTCGACAAGGGACCCAGTCCTGGCAGGGAGGAAGACAAACTGCATCCCTCTCCCCTGTAGTACCTACAAGGCCTCAGCACCTACCAGGAGACACCTGGCTATAGATGGCCTCTGCCATGCCCTCCTCCCAATCGTCCGCACTCTGGGCTCATTCCCTCTGGTAGCCCCACACCTCCTTCCAGAACTTCCCCCTCCCGAGCGACCAGGGACAAAGCCCTACAGACAGATCAAGGGTGAACTCCGAGCCAAACTCATCAAGGACTGGATGCTGCAGTCACCTCCCCCCCTCTACTATAAGTTCAAACCGTCCCTTTGGCCCCCTGCGTTCATGGGCCTTGGACAAGTTTGTGGCTGGTAGAATCCATCAGATGTGCTCGGGCAAGAGTTACCTGACCACTCACACCACCTGGGAGGACCCTGAGGCCCCCACTACATGCTCATTCTATAAGGGAGAGGACGAAAGCCTGGACCATGCAATACTCTACTGCCCTCCTAAGGCCGAAGCTCACCTCCTCCATCTCCCTGGAGTTGATGATATTGGACCAGCGTCTTCCCTCTGGATGACCGTGGAGCTCACACTCGGGTTGTCCAACTACATCAAAGCAACAGGAATGGGTTTCCCACCCCTTATGCCAGCCCTCCGGGTACTGGCACCTGCTACAACTACACTGGACCCTGGATAGGACCACCTCTGGCTGCCCTGCCACTTTACTTTCTTATTGTTTTAGTTAGCTTTCCTTATGGTATGAGTATTCTGGGTGCGTTAGCTTAGGATTTCATATGTTTCTTTACTAGCTAGATTAGTCACCGTTTGGGGTGCAGTGTCAGGATTGACATTTAGGAGATCAGGGCCAAGAGTTTCTTTTGTTCGCGTGCTTGATTTATGGTTTTGTTTTTGCCATAGCCCTTAAGGCTTTTTTTTTTTTTTTTTCTTTTTTTTTAATTCATGAATTTGTTGTTAAGTACAAGAATCTGTGTGGAGCCTTAAGGGCTATGACAAAAACAAAACTATAAACCAAGTGCAAACACAAAAGAAATCTCAGCCCTGATCTCCCAGTTAAACGATTCCATCTCTGCACCCTAAATGGTGACTAATCTAGCTAGTAAGGAAATTCATAATATCCCAAGCAAGCCTAGAAAACTCATGACGAAGGAAAGCTAACTAAAAAACTTAGGAAAGTAAAGTGGCAGGGCAGCCAGAGGCAGTCCTATCCAGGGTCCAGTGAGGTGGTAGGTTGAGCCGGGGCCCTAAGGGCCAGCATGGTCGGAGGGAAGCCTGTTCCCGTAGCTTTGATGTAGCTGGCGAGGGTGAGTGTGAGCTCTGCCGATGCCCAGAGTGTGGAGTCCTGGCCTACGTTCTCGACCCCAGGGAGATGGAGTTGTCGAAGTTTGGCCTTGGCAGGTCATGTAAGGATTGCGTGGTTCAGGGTCTCGTCCTCTTCCTCGCAGAATGGGCATGTTTTGGGGGCCTCAGGGTCCTCGCAGGTTGTGTGTACTACCAGGTAACTCTTCCCGGCTGTCATTTGGTATATCGGCTCAGCCACGAATTTGTCGAGACCCATGAAAGCATGGGGCCTGAGAGATGACTGGTACTGGTAGTATGGGGGGGGCGGTGACTGGAGAGCCCAGTCTTGGAGGAGGAGTTTGCGCAGTTCAGCCTTGACCTGGGCGTAGGGCATTGTCCCCGGGCGCTCCGAAGGGGGCAGCTCGGGTATGAGGTGTGGGGTGGCAAGCGGAAAGGAGCCAAGGCCTCTTACTATGGGGAGGAGGGAGTGACAAAGGGAGTCGATCAGGAGGTGCCTCATTGTCGGTGCAGTCACCTTGTATGTATCCCAGGGGAGTGGAATGCAGTTTGTCTTTCTCTCCGCCAGCACTGGGTCCCTAGTGGAGTACCTAATGTTCGAGGAGTCTATTATGGGGAGAGTGGGGGGCAGCCTGGCTGCCGCTGGGTTGATAGTGGGGGATGAGCAGGCCAGCCTAAAGGCGGCCATCCTTCTCCTGTGTCTGAGGATCGCTGGGAGTGGAGGGAGGCAGGCCTCTCAGGCCAGGATAGTTGTGGGCGTCACCCTAAAGCAGTTGGTAACCCATCTGAGAACCTGGTTCCAGAAGACAGACATCTTGTTAGATGTTACTACCGTTGGTTGGAAGAGGTCTGCCCCATAGGACAGGATCGGTAGGATGAGGCCAGAGCTGAGTCTGTGGCAGGCGAAGGGCACCATGCCAGCCCCTGGTGGAGAGAGTTAGTGGACTGTAGCGAAGGCTGTCTGAGCGAGATTGAACCTTCTAAGGAAGTGGGTTGTAGTTTCCAGGGTTGGGGTGAACCAGTAGCCTAGCCATCAGATGACCCTGGAGGGTTGAAAAACCATGCCATTGAGGGTGATGGGGGAGCTGGAGACTTCCGACTGGTCTATTTCCGTGCACCAGTAGATGAGCTCTATCTTCAGAATGGAGAAGGACACGCCGATCCTGGCTGCCCTGTTAGAAAGTAAAGAAAAAATATGCTGAAGAAACCTAATATTCCCCCTGTAAGAAGCAGAAGAAACAGTAACGGAAAGAATCATCAACATATGAAAAAATTATCGAACGAGGTATCGAAATATGCAACCCAGAAACATAAATCAAAAACAACAAGGGAGAAACAGGAGAGCCCTGAGGGGCTCCAACTTGAACAGGACAAAATATGGCAGGGGCTCCCTGAAAGAGGAGCTTACACTGATGGTTAGAAAGAAAGGAACAAACCCAAGACACAAGGTACCTTGGCACCCTGCGCTTGGTAAAAATCTGAGAAAGAATGGAGGAGGAAATGTTGTCAAAGTCACCCTTAATATCCAGAAAAAGGGTGGACGCCTTGACTCCTGGGCGCTGGCAGGAGCGTACCTCATGGACGAGTGACGCAGCCACGTCGAAAGTTGAGAGGCCCAAGAGTGAACCGCATTGGTTTGGGTTGATGAGGCTGACGGACCTAGTGATAAGGGAAAGACGGGTGGTGACAATCCTTTCCAGGATCTTGGAGACTGTCTCGAGGAGAACAATGATCCAGAAGGATGCCAGGGAGGAGTAATTGGGCTTGCCAGGTTTTGGAAGCACAATGCCGTTGGTCTTCTTAAGGTGTGTGGGGTGGTATCTGTGGGAGAGGAGGGGAGAAAAAAGGTCGAGGAGGATCTTTGCGTTAGCCCAGTTCACATCCTTCCAGACCCCATAGGGGATCTGGTCGGGACCAGGGGCAGAGGAGGAGGAGGACTTGGCGAGAGCGTAGCCCTTATATCTGTTTTTATTTTCGTTTAAGGTACAAAAAATCCACTTGGAGCCTACAGGGCTAATGCGTAAAAGAACCTCCAACTCAGGCCAGGTCCTGGAAAGCTACAGAAAAACCATGGCCCGAAGACCTGGTCGAAAAAACTATCCTAACAAGTGACCACTCCTGTAAACTACAAAAGTATGAAATCCCACCAAAATTGCACAACAACTAGAAAAACCAAAATCCCAACAGTGCACCTAACAAAGAAATCCTAAAACCCAAATCCTAAGGAAAACCAAACCGGCAATGTTGCAGCCAGCCCCAGCAAAAGTTGGATAATTGTACCCATGGGCGTATAGCCTGAGCCAGGGAGTCAAGAGGGAGCCAGGCACTTGAAAGGGGTGTGGCAGATGTGAGGAACCCCAGAAGCCCACCTGAATAGAGGGGGTGGAGTTGGCAGTTTATAAGGGTGCCAGCCGAGGAGGGGATTGGTGGTAGTAAGGTACCAGCTGGAGTAGGTTCGAAGCTGACCGACCGTATTACCGTGTGTCTCGTGTAGTCCCTTGTGATATGAGAGATGGCGTCACTTCTGGAGGGGATCCCAGTGGAAGGAAGGCATTGGGGAGGTGGATAGGGGGACAGTAGGGTGCTAGCCGATCATCTGGAGATGGGGAAGATAGGAGGGGAGTTTTCACTCGGCGGGACGTACTATCGGTTATCACATTCGTGTCTGACAAGGCAGCCCCTTAAGAAAGAAGGGAGTGGAGAAATTGACCGTGGCCTGTTGAAGTGTTTCCTCCTACTGCTAACAGTGTTCCCAGCCGTCTGTAGAAAGACCGAATGAAAAAACCCGACCGTAGCAACTGCTAAGCGAAGCGAAGCAAAAGCAGGGTAAGGGAGGTAACCAGCATCATGAGATGCTGGGAGGACGGAAGGAACATCCTCAGGAGGGTAGACCTCAAGAGGGAAGCAAGGAGGGAATGCCGAAATGCAAACAGGAGATGGAAAGTATGTTCTCCTGCCCCCCCGAGATGGGGGGGGGAGGAAGAAAAGTTTGTGATGTTTTCTCAGTGTTGAGTCGTTCCCAATTAGGAAATAAATTTCAATGACCAGAGGTGTAGCGGAGATGGAGGATGCATAGCCCTTAAGGTTCCATGCAGGTTCTTGTACTTAACAATAAATATATGAGAAAAAAAAAAAAAAAAAAAAAGTTTGATTACTGCTATCTTCTTATATCTATATATCTATAACTAATTGTATCTACAGGCTCTCCAGAATATCCAATGTTGCTGCGGCAGGCTCATGCAACTTGTAGCTAGGTAGAAAAATGGAGTCTTAAGAACCTAGCTCAGGACAGATATTATGAAGAGCACAGCCAGTGGAAATAAGTTTGTAAGTTGTTACAGTGTGCCAATACATATCTGGGATACTGGCTGATGGCTGTGTAGCTTCCTGCTTGTATCCTTGAACATCAGAGAGCTTGGAGAATATCTATAGGATATCCCACCTGAGTTCAATGTAAACTTTAGGGCCACCTAGCCAGGAAAGTTGATTGAGGTGATATCATGGCTAGTGATACTACTACCAGGGCATTACCTCAGGCCCCCTTAGACTAAGTTCCTACTGAAGCACCTATTGCCTCCTCAGTCCTCGTAATTACCATTCCAAATTTTTCCTTCTGAGATATAGTATTAGTTTACAAGAGGTTTTTAAGGTAGCTAGAATCAAGCAGGTAGTTGACCTCTCTGGTATATGAACCTCATCTTGGAATGGACTACCAAGATCACAATTTGATTATTCCAGCTTACCATGTCTCCTAAAAGGCCATTAGATATCATCATTTCTACCATTATAAGTTGATATCCCTGAGCGGGGGAGTGAACCCAAGCATCCAGTCCATTTGTCTTCAGGTCTGAATGGGATGGATAACAGTACCAGGTACCAGGCATGGTGCCTGGGCTAGACAGGAATCTTGGTATCTGTCTAGAAGACTGTCCAAGACAGACTCGGATGGGCAGGCCCTGCAGCTCTCTTGGGTGGCACAATCTTCAGGGTAACTCCAGATAACTGGGGGCACCTACTGATGGTCGGTAGGTCATGCAGGTATTTGTCGAGTACTCTGGATGACAGGTGAGGACTGCCTGTACCATTCTGGAGATACTGATTCGTAGAGAGCTGTAGGGACCTACAGTCACCATCTTAGATGGTAGTCGTTCCTAAAGAATGGACGCCCTTGCTATACAGCTTGAGACATATGCCCCGGATGCCGGGGACTGGAGTTCTATACATGCTTAAAGGATGAACATGACCCTTGAAAATGCTGGAGCTCGATGCAAAAGGCTTTTATGATAGCAAGGGAATTTATATAATAGGAATATATATATCAATGCTGGTAGTCATGTCCAACTAATTGAACTATAGGTTGAGAAGATATGGTCCAAATTTTACAACTCCCAGGGTACTTCGGCAAGCTTGTTATATTTACAGAATACATTTTGACTGACAATATTTACGTATTTCTACACTTTATAGACAATCCAAAAGCCAAGTCAATCTCCATTCTATTCGCAACTTATCAACAAATACCTATTCAACTTTTTTTCATCACTTTTTCAATTTCCTTGTCTTTCACCAAGCCTGATAATTCTTTCCATCATTATATTCCACTGATCCCTCTCGAATTCGAGTTCCTTTTCTCTTATTTCCATCTTTTTTCTTTCCACCTCTAGTTCCTCTTTCTGAATCTCACCCTGGTATACCAGCTGCCTACCTAGAAAATCATATTTCTTATCAGCCATTACTGTCATGGCATCTCCAAGGCTTGCTGCTCACTTCCTTTTGCCATGTAGCTTATCATCCTCCTCCTCTTCATCCAAAGCTTGAAACTTTCTCTTTTTTTTTACCCTCTCTCCCTCTTCTTCTGTGGTGGTTGGTGCCCGTAGAGGTGTGAGTGGAGGAATACTTAGTGGTAGAATGTGAATAGGATTGATACTTTGGGTGGTAGTTGTTGAATTACTCGTTTAGTTCTCAGTCGAGGACGGAATATGATCAGCTCCTGGGGGTTCACTGGTTGTGGGACTAACTCTCTGTAAATATTTTTTCTTTTAAAATATTTGATACAAACAGAATACCTTATAGGAATAATGGAAGAGGATTGAGAACAAGTCTCTGGTTGCTGCCCTGCACAATTGTCATTGCTATCAGTCTCTGATATATGATGCCTGGTATCGAGAGTAGCAATTAGAGATTCAGCTGCTACAGCAGTTTTCTGAGTGGTAGAGCTGGAGGCAAAATGAGTCGGAGGACTAAAGTTAGGATGAGTGCCCCAAATTGAATCGAAATGAGAAAAGAATGGATACTTCTTCTCCAGCTTTTCTATACTCGTGCAGCCGAGTTGAAGCCAGGCACCTGGCTTTGGAAGTGATCGACAAACAAATAATATGCCTCGGCCTAACTGAATTATTGAGACACAAATACGATATAGAGAGAGCTTCCACTACTATTTACATTTCTCTTCAAACTTCAACATCTTCAAACTTCAATGGTGTCACATTTCACCCCCTTCTCCCAAACAGCTAAACTCAAATAAAAAAGTCTCCAGAGCCACTTGGTTCATCATACAAAACCCACTAATCAACATCTGTTGGGGTGTTTACTGGTAGATGTGTTTGGGGGGTGTTCACTGGTAAGTGTTTGGGTGTGTTGGGTGTTCAGGGGAGGTGGGTGTTCTGGGGAGGTGGGTGTTCTGGGGAGCTGTGTTCAGGGAGGGAGGAGGTGTGTTCAGGGGAGGAGATATGTTAGGGAGGTGTATTGGGGGGGTGGGGGGTGTTTGGGGAAGGATATGTTGGGGGGGGTGTGTTGGGGGGGGGGGGGGTGTTCGGGGGGGGGGTGTATTTGGAGGGGAGAGGTGTGTTCAGGGGGGGGGAGGGAGGGAGGTGTGTTCGGGGAAGGTGTGATCGAAGGAGGGGGTGTTCATGGGGTGTTTGAGTGGACTGTGATGCACACTATCCATTGAAGTTATTATTACTATCATGGAGAATAATGCTTCGGAGCTTTTCATGAAATGCCTGACACTTATTGTCAATGACCTCTTGAGGTAATTCCTCCCATGTCAGTGCTAGAATCTCCTTCGCTCCATTGACAGCTTGCCTACTCGCTCTCACAAAGTTCTAGGTAGAAATCTCGTCCTTTTGATAGTTCCAAATAGATTTGATCTGGTTTAAGTCTGGTGACTTTGAAGGCCAATCAAGGGTTTTAATTCCAAGTATTTTCTGTTCTTCCTCATCAACCTTGCGAGCTGTTTGATGACTTGGAGCATTGTCTTCGACAAGATAGAGACATGGAATGTTGAGTCTTTCTCTCAAAGACTTCATCCAAGGATAAAGCTTTGGGTGTAAAACTCTCTTGCAGTATGAGACCCAATTAATTCCTCCTTTGCTAGTAAAATCTAAGCTAACCTCACAGAACATTTGCTCAGGATTTCTTCATTTGCACTTGTGCCGACCGGTTCTGCCTTCCTCAATATTGATTCGGTCAATATTGTGATTAAAGGTAAGTAGCTTTTTGTATTGCCATGTACCAGGAACATGAGCCTGTTGTTGATTGATTTGTTGCCTCTCTTGCTGAACCTGATTTTCTTCGCTAACAATTTGTTGATAGTTTCCTTTCTCCTCTACTGTATCTGGCTCCCAGATATGATATGGACCTTTTTCACCAAGGATGATTGCGTCCCAAAACATAACTTGAATGGGCTGTTTCTCATTATCGTAGTCATGAAGTGCATATTCATGTGCATCTACACCACGGTATTGTGAAATATTTCGCTGACATCGTGGTTTGTTGAATTCAATCCACATCTCATCCATAAAAACAATGGTATTAATTGCTATCTGCAATGCCATATGGGCAAATGCCAGCCTTGCCTCTAGGTGCTCCAATGATAGACTGTGTTTATGAGCCAGCTTTCTTTGAAAAATATTATGTTGGCTATGAAAGATCTGTTCAAGGGTAGAGCAGGCGGTGGGAATCCCAAGTTCTTGAGCAATTTCTGGAATGGTTCGTTGCCAATGTTCTTCATCTTGTTGGCTTAAATCTCGTAATGCAATAGATTCTTCTGAACCTGCTGCATATTTCTCAGGATTACCACCCTCATGGCAGCCCTCCAAACAACCTAACACATCATCAAAATCACCCGGATCAGCTGCTTGAGCCTAATTCATACTTAGCTGGTACTTTTTATATCTTCAAAGTTACTATCTTACCTTCACTTTCCTTAAAATATCCTCAACAGTGGACTTCTTTAAATCAAGCTTTGTCGCCACTGCTCGAGGAGACATATTTGCATGCCAGTTAAGGGTCAGGATTGTGGCTCGCTTGAGTATTGAGATTCTTGGGGCACTTCCAATGCCCCCATGATGTGTTGCTGGCATTATCAAGTGTTGAACATAGTAGAATTAAAGACAATTAGACGGTTTTTGGGAATATACAGATCATACAAAGTATCAGTGATTGAAAAAAATCTTGCAGTATATTTTGTGGCATGCTGCCTGCTATTTTCTCTGGTATACCAATGGTATACCAATATTACATCACCTATCTTGGCACTCCACTATCTCTTCTCATTTGTTCGTCGATCACTTCCAAAGTGAGGTGCCCGTCTTCAACTCGGCTGCGCGAGTACTCTCATAGTCTTTAATTTAGTCTCCATATCTACCTATCTTTTTTCTTATTCTTTTTTTAATTAGATATAAGACAAACTTACCATGCAAACTGGTAGACCCACTATTTCCATTTAATAGATCTGCTTCACTCGGACCCCATCCTGATTGATCTACTAGTTTTACCCCCTCATGGTAAGACTTTCTCATGTTGTCAAATTTGTAGCCCACTTGGGCTTCTGAACGAGAAGGAATTGTGGTGGCCAGGGCACCCATCCAGTGTTTCTTGGTTTCCCCTGATCCTTTCAGGGTTCTTCATAAATTAGCAGGATCTTCTAGCCATAAGATTATTTTTTCCATTTCCAATCTTGTCCAATCACTGCTATTAGACTCCATTTTTTGTCACTGAATCACTCAAACCAACAGAAATTGCAATAAAAGAGAAAACAAGCAAATGAAATACAATAGTCAGAACCGATATTTGCAGAATTAAGAAGAGAGAGCCGTCAGAAAGGTGTTTGCAGAGTAGGCAGTATTTGCAGAGCAAGCAACATTTGCAGGTGATGGGTGGCGACAACGTCAGCTCATGGTCGAAAACTGACCTCTCACCTGCCATTCAAAACATCAACCTTCAACCATGATTAAGAGCATCAGCTAACCATTCTTGGCTGCTAGTGCACTCTGATTTTTAATGCCGTTTTTGACACAAATTTACAGTTTTAACTTTGAATACCCTTAGTACCGACTCTGGAGGTGGTACACAGGATGTTTCGGTGATTCAGAGAGAGTTGATACCATGTGGGATCTACAATACAAGAAAAGTGCAATGACTAGTGGTGAAAATCTTGCAAGCTAAAAGCATCCTGTGCTCTGGGTCTTCAACTAACAGCCCCGCCTTTCTCTTTCCGGCATTAGTCTCTTGACTACATATTTTTTCAGGCCAGCAACGAATTTATATCACGAACCAAGAAGCCTCACACCGTACTGCCATGAACCGTGGTACGAGTCCCATATCTGAACCGGCAGTGTGAGACTCCCTATTACACTTTTCTTGTTTTGTAGATCCCCACACGGTATCAACTCTCTCTGAATCACCGAAACATCTTGTGTACCACCTCCAGAGCCGGTACTGGTACCGCGGTTCACTTTTCGAGTTCGTGGTTCATGAACCGCGAACCGCCTGTTTGAGCCGCGCTGAACCGGCAGTGTGAGACCCCCTAATGGTGAACATGTTCGTGGTAATCTTGCAAACAATGTTACAAGTACTAGCGTGTTTGTTTTCGTCCAAGAAAAGGCTTATTTTGCAGTTAATAAGCCCTGTCTTGTACGAAAACATATCACCTGGTACTTGTACTCCACGCCTTTGGCTCAATAGATTCTGTAGCTGTGAAGAATTTAAAAAATCCCCCGCACAGGTATCGCACGATATGGTTGTCTGAAAATTCTTGCGAATATTTTCATTGCAGTGCAGAAGTTATTGAAAGATCACTTGCTATTGCAGATTGGAATACAATACCTGTGTAATCTCTAACATAATGAACCGATCTGCACGGTAGGATTTGCAATACCCAGTACAGTAACGGCGAAAATAAGCTTTATCAATTGCTAATCATTCCGGAGGTTTCGCCGATCCTTAGCCTCAGAAAATCTGTTCATTGCCATCTAGCCTAGTTCAGGTAAGTGCGATATATATGTTCAACAAGATAAGGAACCGTACAATATTGTCAGTTTGGAGTTTCAAAAGCGCCAAGCCAGGTCATTCCAGACACCGTGACATGAGAAATCTTTCTCCAAGACAAGTTCGTGTACTCTACCAACAACTCTCTCCAGACGATTTTTGAGAATGGCAAATTTTGTGTCTGTTGTTGTAAGAGCGTATACGAATGCATGCCAGAGCTCAACTAGTAAAAATAAACAGCATTATACTGATTCTAACTCAGGGAGGTTAAGTTCCAAGTTCGTATTGTACCATATAGGTGTTACGATTGGCTATAAAATCTCTCCTTTCTTATATCTCGCAACAGGCAATGAGCCTATCATTAGCTTTTTTCTTAGAGATAATACTCACCTATCTCTTGTTGTATTCTCTTTCCTTCGAGAATTCTCAATACTTGTTATCTTACACTACGTCTTAGATATTGACTGTTGCCAATACTAAGTCCTTGTAGTGCTAACTAGTATTGATTCTGTTTCTTCTTCGTGATTGTTGGCCTTTTGTAGTAAAGAGCATAAAGGTATTTTATTGATAACTTATAAGATAGGAAATAACTTAGGTGGTTGCATGAAGAACTAACTGTCAGGTCCTATCGACCTCCTTATATAGTTCTTCCAGCAACCCGCTTATCAATCAAATGAGTTACAACTGTAACTCATGCACTCGCATAACATATAACCTCATGACCATACTTGGTCATGCGCAAAAGTCCCATGACCTTAAAGGGGTCATGTGCGAAACCTCATGACTCGTATGAATGAAGTCATGCCTCTTAATCCTCATGACTCATAGGCCTACCTATGAGTCAATGCTCAATGTACTAATCAAAGTCAAACATAATTAACTATGACTCACAACTATGAATCATATGAAACCCTATGACTAGTATGTGAGTCATAGTGCGAAACATAATATCATATGACTCAATTGAGTCATGTGCAAAACTTTTAACAAAATAAAATACTATGACATATAATTGTATGTCATGTGAAACCATTACAAACCATGCCGGGTTTGTAATATTAGCTCCCCTCTCCCTAAATCCTCAGTCCCTTGAGGATTCCTGATGGTACCTTTCATAGTACACATCTTTTCATATGTTTCTGCAGATGTGTGCCATATCACTCACAATTCTGCTAAACCTTTTTTCCTCCTCCTTCCTCGCATAGCGTTCTCTTGGTAGCTCTCTTTCCAGGGCACGGATCCTGATATCCTTGCCCGCTATTTCTCCTTTTGACCATCTCTTATCCGCCTCCAGCTTTGCAATTTGCTCCTCCTTTTCCTTGACCTTTCTTTTCAAGGTTTCCTTCGTCTCGAAGGAATCGGTATGGGTTATCATTGGATACTTTTCCAACTGTTCTCCAGCTTTCTTGACCTTGGGCCAAGATTTTTTGCCCCCCCTTCTCTTCGTTTTCGTCCCTGAAAACTTTGCTTGCTTTGTCGTTAAGAGGATGTTGTTGTCGCATGGCAACTCGGGTGGTATTCGTGGGGACAGTGATGTTTCTTCCCATGTCGTCATGGGTGGTTGGGGTAGTGGTAGGGGGGTTCTGTGCTCCTTCGGCCAGTAATCGACCCCTTCTTTTTCTGTAAAGTGTACTTAGCATCCATCATCAAAGCAACCAGTCCAGTTTTTCTGGTTGTGTTTTTCTTGTTCATGTGTAATTGGCATGGATGCGGGGAGATCGGCTAGGTTGATCCAGTCCTTGTCGTTCATCTGTTCCTCCTCTTTGACCAGGTTTTGCTGGGTTTTTTTGGTGAAAGTGTTCAATTGCATGTTTGGCGTTATCAAAATTTTCTACTGGGTACCACTCTTGGTCGTGATGTGCAGAGTAACCGGTCCACTTGGCCTGGTATTGTAGTTTTCCGTAATGTAGTCTCGAATTGACTATTTGATCGAGTTCGTATTTGTCTTCTCCTTCTATCTCAATAGGAGGAGGGGGAAGTTTCTTTTGTGAGGGTAGAGGATTATCTGAATAAAGTTCGAGTTTGCTGATGTGGAAGACTGGATGTTTTGTTTTCATTGAGGCCGGGAGGTCTAGCTTATAAGCTTTTTCTCCAATTTTTTCAATGATCTTGTATGGTCCAATTTTCCAGTAATCCAGTTTCTTTGATGGTCTCGTGGTATGAATATCCTTTGTAATTAACCAGACTTTGTCTCCTGATTCTAGTCTTGGATCGGGTTTTCTGTGGCGATGGTTGTTTTCTCTCATTTTGTCTTGTGCCATCCCTATCTCTGTTTGGATGAGTTCGTGTAATCTCCTGATATCGTTCTTTCCCAATATTCCTGGTAATCCTATATGTCCCATGGGTTTGTTTATGGGGTGATGTCCATAATTCGCATAGAAGGGTGTTGTTTTAATGACATCTTGTCTTGTGTTGTTGTATGCAAACTCTGCAAATGATAGCCATTCTTCACAGTCATGTTGGGAATATTCCACGTATGCTCTTAGGAATTGTTCTAGTGAAGCATTTGTTCTTTCTGTTTGTCCATCTGTTTGGGGGTGCAATGCTGTGCTTATCTTTTGTGTGATGTCCCATCCTTTGGTCATTTCTGTCCATAGTTCTGATGTGAATATTGAACCTCTATCGCTGATGATGTCTTTTGGTAATCCATGTAATTTGAAGATGTTTTTCATAAATAGCTGTGTAAATTGTTTGGTCTTCATATCCTTTCGACAGGGTATGAAATGAGCCATCTTCGTCAGGCGGTCCACTACAACCCATATGGCGTCATAATCATTTGATAGTGGCAAATCTGTGATGAAGTCTATGCTGATAGATTTCCATTGTTTTTCCAGTATCTGTAATGGTTGCAGTAGGTCGTAGGGTGTGTGGCGACTCGGTTTTATCCGTTGACACATGTCGCAGTTTTTGACATATTGCTTAATGTCTTAGTGCATGCCTGGCCAGTAGTATGTTCGTTGCGTTAGTTCAAGGGTTTTGGCCATTCCTCCATGTCCGTTTTGTAGTGTGTCATGATTTCTTCTGATTGCTTCGGTTCTTATCGGTTTGTTTTCTGGTAACCAGATTTTTCCTTCATACTACATATATCCTTCTTTCCAGTCGCATGATCCTAATGCAATCTTCCGGTATTCCTTTTCTTTCCTTTCGATGGCCTTTCGAATATCTTGGAGCAGGGCATCTCATGACGTTTTTTCCTTTATATTCTTTTCCGTTTCCTGGTCTTCTATTGTCCATAGTTCCATGGTGTTGATTTCTTCTGAGCCCGAACCATATCCTTCATCCTGGAAGAATTGTTCTTTGGGTAACAGAATTCTTTGTCATTGCGTAATGTGATCGTCTTCTTTTATTGGTATGTCATTCGTTCTTCTTGTGAGGGCATCCGGTTTTGCCCCCTCTTTTCTTGGTCGATATTCGATTTTGATGTTGTATTGGCTGAGTTCTTCGCTCTATCTTATTTGTCTTCCATTCAGGGCCTTGGTGGTTGTGAATGGAACAAGATTTTTGTGGTCTGTAAGAATCTTTACTGTGTGTGGACTTCCTTGTGCGTATTTTCTCCATTCTTTGAGGGCTTGCATAATTGCAAGGAGTTCCTTATCGTGAATGTCATAATTGCATTCCGCCTTGGTCATTGTCTTTGACCGGTAGGCTATTGGTTTCCATAGTCCTTGCTTGTCTTGTTGTGATATTATTGCAGAACAGACATAATTGGATGCATCCATTTCTATCATAATGGGTGCCTCTGGGTCGAAGTGTCTTAGTATTGGTGTGGTGGTGAGTTTTTCCTTAAGACCTTCAAAGGCTCTTTATTCTGGCTCTCCCCATTCCCACTTCTGATTCTTTTTTATCCTGTTGTATAGTGGTTTTGCTATTCTACTGTACCCCTCTATGAATCATCTGTAGAAGTTGCAGAATCCCACAAAGCTTTGAATATCTTTGAGTCTTTCTGGTGTCATCCATACTTTTATGGCATCTGTCTTGGTAGGGTCCATCCGTACTCCTTCAGAGTTGATAATGAATCCTAGGTATTCAGTTTCTTTCTTATGGAATTCGCATTTTGTGGGTTTCAAGCGGACCCCCATTTCCTTAAGTTTTGTGAGTATCATGGCCACGTCCTTTTGATGTTGTTCTATGGTATCTGAGTATACCAATAGATCATCCAGATAAGCTATACAGTTAACATCCAAATATTTGCTGAGGGCATTATTGACCCATTGTTGGAAGGTTGCTGGTGCATTGGCTAATCCAAAGGGCATGACCATGTATTCATATAGTCCGTATCTTGTTCTGAATGCTGTTTTCCATTCATCTCCCTTGGCTATCCATATATGTTGATATGCATCCTTGATATCGAGTTTGGTGAAATACTCTGCCATTTGCAGTCGATCCAAGGCTTCAATTATCAATGGTAATGGATATCTATCTTTTTTTGATACTGCGTTGAGACCTCTGTAGTCCACGCAGAGCCTTAAGCCTCCATCTTTTTTCTTGACGAAAAGTATGGGTGCTCCCGCTGATAAAGATGATGGCCTTATCCATCGTCTTTCTATGTTTTTTTCCAAGTATTCTCTGAGTTCTTTAAGTTCTTCCCCTCTCAAGGGATAGAGCTTCATGAATGGTGGTGGTGCTTCTGTTTCTATTTTGTGGTCTGCTGCTTGATGTGGTAATAGTTCTGTTCTTTCTTTTTCTTCAAATATATCCAAGAAGGCGTGATATTTTTTGGGCACTATTTGTTTCAAAGTTTCTTTTCCGCCTTTTCCTTTCTTTTGCAGAGCTAGCTCCGTGCTAATTGTCATAGCTGCTAGCGTGAGTTTCGCATCGTCCCATTTCAGGATGCCTGTGATTTCTCCCTTTTTGTGCATTGTACCAAATGCTTGTACTGAGATAAAAGCTATTGATACCTTTTTCTTTTTCTGAGTTGATTCTTCATGTTGATGATCAGTGCTGCCGAATCCTTGGTCCCCTCTTTCTGTAGTTTGAAGTTGTTGTACTTCCTTGAAAGGTGTCGAAACTATTTTTTCAATAATTATTTGGGTAATTTTATCCCCTTTGTTGACCTTATAATACACTTCTGACAGGTTTACCAATAGGACCTGGATTTCTCCTGTATAGTCCACGTCTATTACTCTAACATTAATAGTAACGCCTTTCTTGCTTGCCAAACTACTTCTGGGTGCAACACAGGCATAGGTGTTTTCCAGGAGTCCCGTCGAGATTCCTGTTCCAAGGAGCTTCTGTCCTCTTGCTGGGATTGTTGCTTCTTCTATGCTGAACAGGTCACTGCCTGCAGCCCTTCACGAACCTTTCATAGGTATCTTCGCATCTTTTCTTAGCTTTTTGACCATGACTTCATAGTTTGGTCCTTCCTTAGTGCTGATCCTTAGAATTCTACTCTTTAGATTCTCCTGAATTGCTTCCTTGTCTGGTACTGCGTATACCGTCGAGGAGGCATCAAGGTATACTGCCTTACACCTGTCACTATCGAAGGTGATTTCTTCATTTCTCTAATCGATCCTTGGGTTGTGGTCTTTTAACCATGTCATGCCAAGGATGGCTTCATGTTTGACAAGGTTCGCCACTAGGAAAGTTGCTTTCTCTTTGTGGCTTCCGATGTCCATAGGGATTTCTGTGACATGGGTGATTGGTCCTGCATCTGATACCGTTCCATCTACCATGTACATATCTCTTGGTTTTTTGATTTTTGTCAAGGGTAACTGATGACTTATAGCGAAGTTGCGATCTATAAAATCTTCAGTTGCCCCTGAGTCAATCATTGCGTTTGTTGATATTTGTTGTTGCTTGTTGTGTAGTTGTACTTTGACCATGATATGGTCCGATTTGAGGTTTCTTAGTTCCTTGTTGGTTATTGCAGTATTGAGGTGTGCGATCTTGATGTTTCTTGTTTTGTCGTCCCCTGGCCCATCCTTTCCTGGGGATGTCCTCCCTTTTTTGATGGGTTTTATTCTATTGTCCCCAGAACCATCTATTCTTGGGGACTTTTGTCATTTAAAGCCTCTTCTTCCTCCTTTTCCACATCTAGTTTTCAGATCTTCGGTCTATTGTTGGTGTTCTTGACTTGACAGTTCTTTGCTAGGTGACCCTTTCTCCCACATTGGTAGCATAATCCTTCTTTCATGTGTTTTTTCCATTCGTCCTGGGGCAGTCTCTTATACTTTCTCCGGTTTGTGGCATCCAGATCCATAGGGTCCCCTTGTGGGATCTCCTTAGGGGTTGCCTTAAAGGTTCCATTGTAGTTCGTTGGAGTGTAGTATGTTTCTGTCTTAACTTTCTTTGTCTGATGCAGGTGTTTGAGTGTGGCTAGTCGGATTTCCTTGTTCATGGCCCATACTGCTAGTTGTTCTGTTGCTGTGATTGTTTGATCAAAGTGGTCAAATTCTTCTTGCAATTTTGGGTTCATGCCCGCGTATAGCCATTCTCCTGCTGTTGTGTTGTCTAATTCTGCCTCTATTAGGGCCAGTTTGAATTTGCTCCAGTATTCCGTCATAGTTTGAGCTCCCTGGGCCATGTTTTTGAGCCGTATTCTTGCTGCCCCTCTTGGATCAATTTCCCCAAATTGGTTTTTGATTGCTTCCTTGAATTCTTCCCAGTTGTTCCAGGGTTTTGTCCTTATTTCTTCCGTATAGGGTGTGAGCCATGAACTTTCCTCTTTCCTTAGTAGACTGAATACGTAGGTGATCTTTTCTTCATTGTGTCCTTCTGCCCATCCTACTGATTGGAAGTAGATTTGTAGCTGTGCCAGCCAGTTCCTAAGCTCTGGTCTATCTCCTGTATAGGTACTTGGTAGTTTGACCTTCGGTTTCGGAATGTTCATGGCTTGTAGTATTTGGGCTAGTTGTCCGAGTGGCTCTTCTTCTGCTGGGGGTGGGTTTGCAGCCTGTCCTGAGGCTTGTTCTGAGCCTGACATTCTTTCCGCTCTTTCTTCTTCCTCGCTTGAAGATTCGTTATGTTGTGACCTTTCTTCTGGTATAACTGGACTTGGTGTTCTCCCTCTTTCTGAGGCTGTTCTTGCAAGTTCGTGTGCAACCTCTGGGAGTTCTAAGGACTGTTCATCATATTCGAAATCCATTGTTTGTCATTGGGTGTTGCTTGGAGACACAACCAAATGTTATGATTGGCTATAAAATCTCTCCTTTCTTATATCTCATAACAGGCAATGAGCCTATCATTAGCTTTTTTCTTAGAGATAATACTTACCTATCTCTTGTTGTATTCTCTTTCCTTCAAGAATTCTCAATACTTGTTATCTTACACTACGTCTTAGATATTGACTGTTGCCAATACTAAGTCCTTGTAGTGCTAACTAGTATTGATTCTGTTTCTTCTTCATGATTTTTGGCCTTTTGTAGTAAAGAGCATAAAGGTATTTTATTGATAACTTATAAGATAGGAAATAACTTAGGTGGTTGCGTGAAGAACTAACTGTCAGGTCCTATCAACCTCCTTATATAGTTCTTCCAGTAACCTGCTTACCAATCAAATGAGTTACAACTGTAACTCATGCACTCGCGTAACATATAACCTCATGACCATACTTGGTCATGCGCAAAAGTCCCATGACCTTAAAGGGGTCATGTGCAAAACCTCATGACTCGTATGAATGAAGTCATGCCTCTTAATCCTCATGACTTATAGGCCTACCTATGAGTCAATGCTCAATGTACCAATCAAATTCAAACATAATTAACTATGACTCACAACTGTGAATCATATGAAACCCTATGACTAGTATGTGAGTCATAGTGCGAAACATAATATCATATGACTCAATTGAGTCATGTGCAAAACCTTTAACAAAATAAAATACTATGACATATAATTGTATGTCATGTGAAACCATTACAAACCATGCCGGGTTTGTAATAATAGGACCAGATATCGAATGCCCTCACAATACTGAAATGTTGCCAGAGCGATGGGACAAAGAACAAAAATACTGTGGAGAAAGAAAATAGCACTTTCCAGATATCCAAATGTCTGAGAACATTTTTTCTCACTATCCGGAGGACTCAGGGTCTATCACAGGGTGCCAAAAGAAATGCAGATACCAAGTAGAGTGGCAACCGGCGCAAGGTAGGCTACACAGTGCCAAATCAGTCTCAGACATAGTAAATGCGTCTCTGCGACAGTTTTTACCACCAGTTAGTTTGGGTTTTTTTTTCTTTGACATCTCTTGATATTCGGTGGAGGCTGTTGAGTAAAGTGATTCATCAAAGTTATGTGCCAGCTAGCTTTTCTATGGTAGTTTTGTGACCCCCTCAGGATTCTATTGCCCGATCACGCCCAATCGCACCAGGCCTACCATGCGAGTCTCAACTCTATAGTTGCTGTAATTCTTTTATGGATACCGCCCGCTGATCTCTCGTGTCTCAACTGACTACAGAACACCTGGAAACATTCCTGTCGAGAACATTTTGGCTTAGCAAGTCGATGGTCCTAGTAGCTTTCCTACTTATAACTTAGATCATTTCAAACACTAGAGAGCTCAAGGGGTTTTCCTATTCCTTTGTTTTTTTTTTTTTGAATACTCGTGCATAATACCGTAATTATATCAAAGTCAGACTTCGGTAGTGCTTGTAAAGCACCTAAGCAAAAGTCTTGGTGAAAACAGTAGATAAGTGAAAACAATGCAACCATACTACCAAGAAGGCTGATCAAATTTTCATGACAGCAGCAACTATGGCACCAAAGACATCACACAAAGAGCTTACCCGAGTTGAGAAAGGCATGATCCTTGCCTTTTTTGAGATTTTTCAAAAAATATCTATTGTTAGCCAGATAGTTGGCTGTCCATGGTCAACAGTCAGAAATTTCCTTGCCCAGTCATCAAAGCAGGGCTCAATTGACAACCTTCTCCACTCTGGCCAACCACCCCTGCTCTCCCAGAGAGCAAAGAGATCTTTAGTATGAGGTGCAAGGGTCCATAGGGACTGGAATAGGGAAAAGCTATGGCAAATATTAGTACCTAATGTCTCAGTATTTACTGTGGACGAGGCTTTAAGAGAGAGTGGTATTAAGAAGTGGCTAGCTAAGAAAAGAGTGAAGCTGACACCAGAGCATGCTCAAAAGAGGCTAGCTTGGGCTAAGGCACACCAAAATTGGACTACTGAGGATTTTGAAGGAGTGATCTGGAGTGATGAATGCTCTGTTGAAAGAAGCCACAATCTACAGCAAAAATGGGTCTTCAGATCTGCCTCTGAAAAGTGGCATCCAGAGTGTGTTAGAAGGATAGGAAAGGGCAAGGGTATTTCTTTGATGGTCTGGGGGTGCTTCTGGAACAGAAACTAGGGAACCTTTGTACCCTTGGTTGTAAAATCAGTAGACCGGTGGATCTATCTCAGGTTGTTGGAAATTTGTCTTATCCTAGTCCTAACCTGTGTTTGCAACACCCTTGGTGATCCTATCTTTCAGCAAGACAATTCTACTGTCCATACTGCTCAGGCAGTGCTAGATTGGTTTGAGGAGAATGGAACTGAACTGGCTGAACACCCCCCCTGTTCCCCCGACCTAAATCCTATTGAACATGTCTGGGTTGAACTTAAGAAAAGACTTCAGATTTAGTATCCTGATATTGCTTCAACCCCTGGTGGCCCTCAGAAGGTCAAGGAGAAGCTAGCTGAGGCATTACCTATAGTATGGGATACCATACCTTCTGGGTTTTTTGAGCAGTTGTGGAGGTCAATGCCTGACCAGGTTCAGGCTGTAATTGCAGCAAAGGGCTGGTACACAAGATACTAGAAATTCTTTTTTCCTTCTTTTTTTTTCATTTATATGTAAAGGCTGATCCTAAGATTCATTCTCTCTAATCTCTTATCAATTGAATTATCTGTGGTTGAGTTATTGCAATTTCTTCACTCTATGTTTGCCATTGTCACGATCGTTGAAATACGCAATCACCAAGACTTTTGCTTAGGTGCTTTAGCTAACGTGTGGTTGGTAACTCCGGCCCACCCCTAAAGTTAGCTTGATTAACCAAAATTGTTATGGGAACAGGGGTGAGCTTAATTCAACAACCACGGGCAGCACACTTGACCCAATCCAGGTCTAGTGCCGCACTGATATCAATCCTGGTTTCGCCAGATTTCCATGGCAATGGGTCGGTAGCAGGCCGTGCAAATCCCCACAATCGAGGTCTCAACCCCGGTAACTCAATAAAGTCAATTAAGTAAAAGAAGGAATTTCTACCGTACTCGTGCATGGTTCTACGAGTAAAGGGCAGAAAACTTTGGGTGGCAAAACCAGGATCAGGAGTGTCGATCAAGATGTGTAGGTGGAAAAAGGGTCGTGTTTCAGGACATCTAAAACCCGAACTGTTGCACAAAGTGACTGTCCATGATGAAGTGCAAAGAAAATTGTGTGTTTGATAACACTACATATACATGCTAGTAAGAATGAGCAAATAGAAACAAAGTAGAATGCTAGTAAGTAAGGAAAGGGGGTAATGATACTAGAAAGGTGGAGGACAGAAAGTTAACTGAGAGGAAGAGGAAATGCTGTGTATTATTAAGATACTCGAGCACTGTACTGTGGAGGATATTTTATGTCATGCTAGAGTTGGGTAGTAGACCCCCTGTTGTAACTAGGGCTTAGTTGCCATGACTTTTGTTTCTTAGTTAAGTTGTTTTCAGGGTTAGGGCACATGACTGGTGCAGCCTTGTGGGGCACTTGGGAGTTTTCTGGTGCAAGCGGCAATGAAGAAGGAAAAGGAAGCACAAGCAGAACAGGGGGGACAACAAAAGCACAACCAGGTGGACAAGAAAGGAAAACAAAAGGACAAGGAAGCACACCCAGGGTCGAGGACCAGAGAAAGAAAGAGCAGAGAGTGAGAAGGAAATAGTTAGGCATAGAAAGGCATCTTTCGGTATAGTCTTACAAAACTCCCACATTTTCGAGCTTTTCTTCACAAATCCTCGCCTCACACCACCAATGGGTAACGCGGCATCTTGCCAACTCACCCCTCCCACACCATTCCCTCCGGTATAATCAGAATTTTCACTGATCCTACCACTCCACCCCCTCACCCACGATACCTCACCTTTAGGCGTGGAGCCAATAACAGGGCCCCATTCTAAAGCTTCGAAACAACCGAGAAACAAGCTGCCAGCCTGAAGACCAGCTTGTATCTCCCCTAAATGTCTCTCCTGTTTAACCAAAACACCAGGCCGGCCATAGCCACTCACATCCCGCTCCCCCCATCCCCCCTCGGAGGACCCAGAAGCCCTACAAAGAGCCCGAGGCCCTACTCGCCATCCCTCTTACCACCAGGCTCCCCTCACGGGGTACCCCTATAATCGATTCTCCATGTGTTTTCGAGGGTCGAACATACAGCGAACTGCCCCAACAAAGCCATTAACGTCGGCAATAGGATTGTGGCACTAGGAAGCACCTTCCCAACCGTTTGCAGGGAACTGGGCTGCAACAAAACGTGCTATGTACAGCTAGCAAACATGGCAACATCCGCAGAACACCCCCCCCTCAGTGCACCACTCCCAGGATTCCGCACCTCCCTCCAGAAGATATTCGGGGACCAAGCGGTAGACGTAGCAGACCCCGAGGCCCTAGCCCAGCTGGCGGCACAGGCCTCCTCCTACCACCCCTCCCAAGAGAGCCCGATCACGGTCTCCCAAATCCCACCCTCATCCCCCCCGGAAGCACAAATAGACTACGAGCCAACAGTGCAAGTACCAGACTCGCAAAATACCCAGGACACAGCAATGACCCTGGGTAACGGACAGAACTCGGACAGCACCGGCATCGGCGACAGCCAGCACGCCCCCACCTCCCAAGCACTCCTGAAGAGAGCACACTTCTCCTCCCCCCTCGAAATAGGACCAACCCAGAAGGAAATCCCGGGAACAGACTCCGGCAACTTCACACCAGAACAAAATACCGCCACTACCACCACCACCCCAACACGACCCCCCTCCCAGAAAGGGAAACAAAGGGCAACCCAGGAGAGCCCCCAGACCATCCTGGCCCCCCTGCAGGCCTACACTGGGGAAGGCGACCCCATCGACCTGACTACAGAGGCCCTGGTCCTAGAACATATGGGAACTCCTTCGGACAGGGTGACCAACAAATCCATGGGCATCCTCCTAGTGGCCGTCGAGGCAAGCATGGCCCAGAAGATGGCAGAGATCGAAGCAAGGATCATGGCGGCAATAGCCGCGAATACCAAGAAAGGGGACAATGGCAACAAACCACCCCAGACACCCAGACCCCAGGCCCCAAAGGAAGCGAGACCCCAACCACCCCCACTGGTAAGACCCGCAGTACCAGTGACAAATGCCCATAAGGCAATAACCCCGGCGGCCCCAGCGGTCCCAAGAGAAACCCAACCCAACAACACCAAACAACCCACCTCCAAGAAGCAAACCTACGCGGCGATGGCAGGAGCGGGAATCGATACCGACACCTTCATGTTGGTCAAAAGAAAAGGAAACAACAGAAGGGAAAAGGGCCCAGGCATGACCACCCCAACCCAAGCCCCCTCAGCACCATCCACACCGCATGCACAGCAGAGACGCCTCCTGATCTGCTCGGTAGAGAGAGGCCGAAGAATAGGAGCACCAGGGGTCACACCCATCCAGATAAGAAACGCAGTTAACGCGGTGTCTAGGGTGAAATTCCCATGCGCCGAGTACAACAGGAACGAGGACCTAGTCCTCACAACCCTCCAAGACCTACCGGCAGAACCAGCCCTACAAGACGAAACTGCCATCACTAAGGCCCTAAATGGAATCCAGATTTTTGGATTCAGCATCGCCACGGACACCCCCACGGTCAACATAGTCGTAGACGGAGTACAACTCGGAGAAGAGGAATGGACCCCAGAGGAATAGGCAATAGACGCTCCGAATTGGAAAGACCTTGAGAAGGAACTCTCGGACTTCAATCCGGCAATAAGGATTATGGACCGACCCAAGTGGATCCGATCCCCCACGGCACTGAAAGCTGACAGCAAGATCAGGTCATCGATAATCGTGGCAGTCGAGGCCAACGAATGGATCACCAACTCCCTGAAACAGAGTAAACCAGGATTGGCCCTCTACGGACAAAGATGCACCTTCCGGAGATACCTCCGACAAGACTCCTCCACCTGCTGCGAAAGATGCCTTCAGTTAGGGCACTACGCAGTCCACTGCCGCCTACAACCGGTTTGCAAGCTCTGCAACGGAGACCACTACACCAAAGACCACCACTGCGCGGTAGCCTACTGCACCAAGGGAAGAGGCAAACCGTGCTCTCACACCATCTGAAAGTGCCCAAACTGCGAAGAGTCCAGCCACTTCGCCGGAGATAGACACTGCCCCAGCCGTACAAGGGCAAGATCACCCAGGGAAAACTGGAGTGAGGGAGAGACGGAAGAGGAAAGAGGCGAGGCAAGTAACATGGCAGGACCGCCCCAACAAAACCCCCATAATTAATTATGGCAACCACCGATATTATTTACCTCAACGTTGGCAGGTCCATGAACGTTGTCACAGAGTTACTTAAGGTCTCACAAAAACTTAAACCCAAAATATTAGCGTTCAGAGAATGCCCTTTAGAAAATAACAATTGGATGCACCTTGAAGGATACACATGTTACGCCAACACACTGGCAAAGGAGTTCAGCTGCGCCGCATACATCAAAAATGAGTTCGTACACATGTTTGTCGTGGAACGAATATCACCACAATACATCAGCCTCTGGACAGAAGGAACCGAAATTACATTCAGATACCAGAGGTCAAAAAACCACCAAAGAGAAAACAGAGACGACCACACCCAAGCCTTCGACCACAGCAACAGCTGGCACCGGAGCAACAAAAATATAATCATAGGGGACCTTAACGCTATACACCCCCTGTGGTCCAAAGGGGAGAAAAACACGGCCGGGAGACGCCTGAAGGAATGGATGAACAAGAGGAACCTAACGGTAACCAACCCCCATACGGTCACGCACCCACCGACTGCACTATGGCTGACGGGCACCACAATCAACCTAGTGATAGGAGACAGACACCATGAGCTGCGGACCAGAACTCTCTTCATCCCCTCCACCGACCACTTAGCCCTGTGCACCAAGACAGGCATAAACTGGAGGCGCTCCCAATACAAACCCCTCAGATACAATAAAGCGGACTGGAACAAAATAAGGACGGAGCTCCTGCTGCTGGACCCGAACAACGACGACCCAGAACACGCACAAAGGAAACTCACGAAGATAATCCTGAGACACACGCCAAAAGCAAAGGGAGACGGCGTCGCCTTCTGGAACATGGAACTGGGGGAAAAAAGGAAGGCCTTGATCCGAATCCTGAGGAATGACCCCCTAGACCCAACCCTGTTAACAAAGAAAAGAGAGTACAGGAAGGCGATAGCAGAAGCAAAACTGGAGGCAAACGGGAGAGCCCTGCAAGAAGAGACTGACCCCCAGTGCTTCAGAAGTGTCAAACCAAGACAGACCAAACAACCCATACCGGCCCTGACCAGGAAGGACAACAGCATCGTGGCGGAGCATACCCACATAGCCGAAGAACTCCACTTGGCCCTCTACGGAGGGGAACACAGAAGAACCCTCAAGCAGATAAGGACAGCGCCCAAAGAGCTCCAAATAGGCATTCTGGATACCGCCCTAAAAGTGTCCCCGAACGGAGCAGCCACGGGACCAGACCTCATACCGACAAGACTCATCAAAGAGTTCAGGAAATACAGGGAGGCCCTGTTCCTGGCCGCAATGAACAGAGCATGGAAGGAAGGCATCCCAGAAAGCTGGAAGTCGAGCATCACAATCCTCATCCAGAAAGAGAAGAAGGAGCGATACGATGTCACCAAGAGCTGGAGACCAATCCAACTGCAACCCATCCTATGCAAAGTCCTAGAGTGGGAAGCGGTAGTGCGCATTGCCGATCTAGATCTGCTGACAGAAAACATGTTCGGGGGCAGGAAGAATAGCGGCACCACCGATGCCATTCAAACCCTGCACCAAACAATCACCAACTCCAAGCACCCATACACGTGCCTCACAGCCCTGGACATCGAGGGGGGGTTTGACCACCTGCGAATGGAGGAGGTATGCCAGACCATCGGGGAAAGGAACAGCCACCTGGGACAATGGGTTAAACACTGGGTGGCCAGCAGAAACACGACCTACAGATTCAACGAAAAAACCTCCAAAGCATTCGCAACAGATAAGGGGACCCCCCAGGTCTCCCCACTCTCCCCAATACTGTTCCTAATCAGCATTAGAGAGGTAGCAGCCATCAAAGGCCACAGCACACCCGGCACGTCCACAAAGCTATTGACCTACGTTGATGACATCCTAGTGGTCACGACCTACAGGAAACAGGAACAGGGACAAATGGTGCACCAAAGGACACTGGACAAGGTACAGAAAGCATGCGGAGACCGAGGGTACAACCTCTCCCCCCTGAAAACAGAACAAATCCACATCAAGACCGACCCGGAAAAGCACCTCCAACCCGAGGTGGGAGGAATAACGGCACCCGAGAAAGATATCATGAGATGGTTAGGATACCACATCACAAAGGATTTCAAGTGGAAAGCCCACACCATACACTGGACCACCCAGACCACCAAAACGAGCCACTATCTAAAAGCCCTCACCGCCAGGTATAAGGTAGGGGGGCTGAACGCATGGACCACCCTGAGACTAATCCAAGGACTGATACTACCCCAACTCACATACGGGATAGAGACGTGGGGCAACATCGAAAACATCAATGCGGCGCAAGTCGCACTGAACAGGATCATCAGGTTCGCATTCGGATTCGAAAAGAAAGTGTCCATGACAGCGATATCCACCGAGACCGGAATACCCCCCCTCAGACTTTACACCAAGTACAGGCACAACCTGCTTTGCCTGAGAGCCAAATACCTGGACAGACCAACAGCATGGACGACCAAATGGGCGTCAGACCCCAGGGCCACAAGCATAATCGATACCTCATTCAGCCACAAACTGGGGAAAAACGACCTCAAGGAACACCACCTGCAAGGATGGAAACAGGACGTCGAAAGCAAGAACACTAGATACCGGGGAAGACCGAGGAGGAAGTACACGCACCTCCGGCAGCTATCTAGGACCGACGTGAAAAGCCTCGTGTACATCCGGACCACGATGGGCTGGCCATACATGGGCATAGTGGGGAAAAGGAGGAGGTGCCACTGCGACAAAAGCGACATCACAGGAGACCACCTGAGAAAGGGCTGCGGCGAAGTGCCGCCCACCGATGCCGACATCCAGAAGGACAAAGACCAGGCTACACTGTTGAAGTGGATGAAACTGTGGCCCGCAGAACTCAAAGGGAAGCCCTCCCTGGAGCAAACACCAGACAGCGACAGAGCGCAAACGCATGGGGCCGGGGTCAACCTCCCCACCTCCCAACCCCAGGCAACAGCAGGAGGGACGAAAAAGAAGGTCAGGAAGATGACCCCCTGCGAGACGTGCGGACACCTCCTATACCAGAATAAGGCACGAAAGGAGGAACACATGAGAACCCACAATCCCCTGTACGTAAAGAGGAAGCCTGGACCCGCAAAAGGCAAGGGGAGGGGAAAAGCAAGAGGAGGCCAAGGGGACAAACTGGCAGAGAAGAGGGAGGGCCCGGGGACCCAGGGGAGCAATGCTGGGGAGTAGTATTTCTTAGGTACACGACCACTGGGCACGGAGGTGACGGGGTGGGTTTCATCTGTTCATAGGGAATTTCATGGGTACATGACCACTGGGCATGGAGGTGACAGGGTGGGTTTTATTTGTTGGTAAAAATGTTTTCCTTAAGTACACGACCACTGGGCACAACAGTGACGGGGTGGGTTTCTTTTACGGTAGGAAGGGTTAGGCAGTACGGCGGGGGGGAGGATCTCCTAAAGTACATGACTACTGGGCATAGAGATGACGGGGTAGGTTTCATATATGGGGGAACTAAAAATAGTTGAGGATGGGGAGAGGAAAGGGGGGAGAAGGAGTTTTATTTGTTAAGGTTGAGCGAGGGGGCAACGAAAATGGGATAGGCAAACAGGCCGAGAGGAGGAATTTTCCTTAAGGAGGCCCTTGGCTGGGGGGAGTATCTCACGCCGGTAGTTAGATACCTTTAGTTAGGTGAAACAGGGCTTACCCCTGGACTAGACAAGAATGAAAACAAGGTTACAGAAAGGCATCGGAATCTGTGGCAGATCCGCAGTGGTAGAGGAATTGAGGGATTAGTAGTTTTTCTTTTTTCTTTCTTCTTCTTTTCTTTTTCATCAGAATTTTACGAGAATAGTTTGAGATGGAGAACCATCCTGGGAGCGAGGGATTCAATTTTACTGTGTCTTTTCTGGGATAGCATCGAGGAACACCTTTGTTTGTGAAGACGAGAGAAGAGGAAAGTGACCGAGCTTCATGCCTACCCTCCAGCCGCCGAAGCGCCTACCCTCCCACAGGGGAGAGGTCAACAGTACTGTACATAACTTACTCGAGTACTCTCAATCCGGTTTCCTAATGTTTGCCAAGACAACATTTTTTCCACATTGCAACCTCTCTCCCAACTTCCCCGCCTGACTTTGCAAATCTTTTTTTTCCACCCTTTAGAACCATGCGCGAAAAAAATTAAACCTCCCAAAGTCACTAGGGGCATTTCACAAGTAGTTGATACTATTGCCGAAGCAAATCCATGGTCATCGCTAGGAGAGCTTACCGAGGGACTTCAAAAGCTCAATATTGTTATTCGTCAAACAACACTAAATAAAACAATAAAAGAGTTTGAATTCACCCTGCACATGCCCCGAAAAAAAAACTCTACCTCAGAAGTACCTGTACATAATAATACATGCACTCCAACCATATCTGCATCCTCCGTCTCCACTACAACTCCGGTCATTGAAATTTATTTCCTATTTGGGAACGACTCAACACCGAGAAAACATCACGAACTTTTCCTCCTCCCCCCCACCGTGAGGGGCAGGGGGACGTACTTTCCATCACCTCTTTGCATTTCAGCATCCCCTCCTTGCTTCCCTCTTGAGGTCTACCCTCCTGAGGACGTCCTTTCCCTGCCATCATCACTCCACGATGTTGGCACTTCCCCTTACCCTGCTTTTACTTTGCTTCGCTTAGCGATCGCTACAGTCGGGTTTTTTCATTTGGTCTTTCTACAGACGGCCAGGAACACAGTTTGCAGTAGGAGGAAACCTGTCAACAGGCCACGGTCAATTTCTCCATTCTCCTCTCTTGCAGGAGGCTGCCCTGTCAGACACGAATGCGAATCCAATAGTACGTCCCGCCGAGTGAACACTCCCCTCCTTTCTTCCCCCTTGGACGATCGGCTGGCACCCTACTACTACCTTCCCCTCACCTTCCTGCCTCTGGAATCCCTTCCAGAAGTGACGCTATCTCTCTTATCACAAGGGACCACATGAGAGACGCGGTAATATGGTTGGTCGGCCACTTAGCTGGTACCTTACTACCACCCCAACCCGGGTTTGTGGATTCTTCTATCTCCAGCGCCCTCACCCACCCCATCCGGCCTCAAGGGGTCTACCCCCTAGGGCCTTCACTCCCAGCTCCCCCTTGTCCGGGGACTCAACACTCAACCTGCTCCGGCTTTGCGGTTCGCCTAGCCTCAGCCTAGGTCGGCTTTGGTCCGGCCTGCAGCTCCCAACCACCAGCCAGGGAACACCTTCGCTGTCCACCGTCCCCTCGGCGTTGATCGGCTAAGACCTGGTCTACCCACTCTGCCGACCTTCATCGGCTGCTCTTCTACCTGGGGCCTAGTCCCCTCCTTCCATTGTTCAGGACTGCTGTTTTTGCCGTTCATTTCTTTCCTTTAGTTTATTTTTCTTTCCTGGCTGTATGTTTCTCTTGGGTTTGCTCGGGGGTTTCATAAGTTCATTTCTTGTATTATGTTTTTCTTGGGCTCGCTTAGGGATTTCATAAGTTTCTTTCCTTTTGGATTAGTCACCGTGGGAGGTGCAGACGACATTATGTCAATATGGGGATCGGGGCCGAGATTTCTTTTGTTCTTGCGCTTGGCTTATGGTTTTGTTTTTGTCATAGCCCCTACGGCTCCACACAGATTCTTGTACCTTAACAACGAACTCATGATTTAAAAAAAAAAAAAAAAAAAAAACTCCAACCATATCTGCGCCACACTATCAGCCAGGGTGTCAGAACTTTCTGCATGGAAGTGTACTCAAGAGTCGAAATTTCGGTTTTGGCCGTCAAAACTGATTTTCCAAAACGGCAAAAAGGACTCAGCATGAGTGCCCCTATCGTCAGAAAATTACAGAGAAGAAAATCCTAGTAAGGGTGGCATTTTTGAAGGCTGTTATTAGGATAGTTTAACTGTCTCGGAAAGCTTCTGAAAATATACCAATAGGGTAATGTCCCGCTTTTTAAATAAGAACTTTGGTAAAAGTTGGGAGATATTTCAACTGGCTTTGGATTGTGATTCTAGGGGGGTGCAAGACGTGGCTCAGATGCTGATGTTGGGTTCAGACTGCCTTTAAGAGAGGAACTTCAAGCTCGGAAAACGGTAGCTCTACTGATACCACAAAGGATAGGGTGCTTGAGTAGATGGGGATTCTTGAGCACGAATCAAAGTATGAAGCTAATCGAAATCAGTTTCCAGTAACTGGTGTTCCTTCCGTAAGCGGGTGAAGGGATTCTGTTGGAGGGTGTTTGCTAACTTTTCTTTGCTAGCGTTGCTGGCCAAAATCCCCTAGCGTACTGTCACACGTGTCGTGGACACACAATGTATTGCGAAGACTTTCGCAAGTATGTCGTATTGTTTCTGCGTGTTTGTTTGTACTCATTGTCGGTAGTATTCTAGTATATAAAGGGGCTCAAAACCCCCATGTGGAGAGAGAGAGGAAGAGCGGGACATGAGCATAGGTAGAACAGGAGAATTACCTGGATCGAGAATTGAGAATAGTTCTAGCCAAGTTCTACGGTTGATCACAGACTTTTGCACTTCCTTCCTTTTCTTTTGGGTTCACTTCCCTTTCTCACTTTACCAACTTGTTAAGGAGATAAATCCATTGTCTCAACTTCCTACAACACTGGACAAAGATTGTGGACATCTCGGTACGTTGGTATACCCCTGACTCCTGAGGAAAGATATCATCTGTTGTCAGTGGTGCAACATACAGCAACCCGAGGCACTGCGGACCCCTGATTCATCCAGTGCCAAATCCCACAAAAGAACCCTGACCACAAACCCCACCCCGACAGTACGGAGGCCATAACCAAATCGCCACCAAACTGACAAAGCAAAAACATTGCAACCAAAACACAAAACCCGATTTGCACTAGCAGAACACCAATGAGTTACCCCAAAACAAAAAAATCAGACTAAATGTCACTATAGGGACAAACCGCAAAGTGATAAAATAATATTGTATTGAAAATAAAAATGAAAAAGTAGATGGAACTGTAAGATGACGAAACAAGACAGTCCTGAGATTAGAACTTCGAAGCTCACTGTATCATACCACAATGAGAAGAGGTGAAGAAGAAAAAAGAGAGAGAGAGACAATGAAGATGGGAGATAGAGATATCTGTATGCTGAAGGTCAGAAAAATGAACACGAGCAAGGGACTATGAATGGAATGATAAGTTAAAATGTCTGTTCAATTCCTAAAAGACAACTTATTGATGGGTGATATAAAAATGCGACTAGTTATTTGTCTGGTAACTGGTGCAACACCATAGACTAGGTTGATAGTGTGCCGAGAACATTGGGGTAGCGAGAAGTACGCATGAATCAGCGTTTATCATTTAGGTTAACTATGATATAATGTATCCTCCGAGGAAGGCGTTGGTTCTCGCTACCCTATCGTTCTCGGCACCCTATCAACTGGTCTACAAAAGATACAGGTTCTTTAGCATTTGCACTGGTTGTCACTCAGGTAACCGGCCATGTTTTTATATCATGCCACAGTGCCATAGTTTGATTGGCTGGTTGATATGAGGGCCACCTGTGCTTTTGCACTGGGCACAGGGACCGTGGGTTTTTTATTTTTCTTAATTTCATTTTTTCTTAAATGCTTTATTTTGTGTCACATTACTTTTGTGGAATTCTTTTTTAGTTTTATTTTCCTCATATTCTCTTAATTGCTCAATTTTCGCTGTTGGTGCAAATTGGTTTTTCGTGCTTTCGTTGCAATGTTTTTTGTATTGTCGATTTGGTGGCGATTTGGTCGTTATAGGCCTCCGTACGCGTGGTCTACTCATCTCTTCAGACGCGCAATGGAACAATACCGGCAGAGCAATTGTGATCTTTTGCAGCCTTTCGGAATCTCTTACAATCTCGGGTGGGAATATATTCCCATACAAAATCACTCTCGGCATTTCCAGATCTTGGACTTCCACTCGTCAACCTCCGGAATGGTACAACTTGCGATAAAAACACACATCGCCCTGATGGGGTGTGTAGTATCCGGAGCGATTACCAATTAAATGGAATTTTCCCAATTATGATACAGATGGCCCCAAACCAATCCCAACTCCGAGGCCAAATCGTCCACTCTCCTCTACTCTCATAGAATTTCCACAAAAAAACCATAAAAAATTTCTGCCGGGTCCTACTATAACCCTAGTACGAAAATCAGATTCTTTTTTTCCCTCGACAGAACCCCCCCGGGCGAAAAACCGCCCAAAAGAAAAACTGTTTTGAGGGCTACCCTTTCTGTGTGATTTTCCCGCACTTTCCGGGAACAGATTTTCGATATCTTGCTTTCTGGGATTCTTCGATTATTACTAACAGTGAGCGAAGGGAGAACTCTGGTATTGGTTTACGAATTCTTGAACCATGGCTGTGTGGAGCAGACTTGCATGGGCTGTCCGAGCTCCACCAGTTCAAGAAATGGCCAACGGGTCGCTGACATACCGGCTATTTGGTATGATGAGGGAGAGTTTGTTTAAGGATGGATGACATGAAATATCGATAATTCGAGCATTGGCCCGTGAGCTATGCTATGTTACCAGCTTATTTTAACTCTTATCCGGACTTTATTAATCCTACTCCTGAACTGGAGTAAGAAAGAATACAGACAAGACCGGGCGGCCGTGCCAATAGGAAAGAAAAGCAAGCACACGTACTAATAGCTAACCCAACAGGTAAACATAGGGATTCACATACTCTGAATATAGCAGCAGTATCTCCAAGCAACTCTCTGGTATTTTATCTTACCATGTCATCTGTCTGCACCCGAGGAACGATCTCGCAAGTCCGACATTCGAGTTCTCCCCTTTGCACATCTTGGCAGGGTCTCCAATGATCTAGGATGAAAATCAACTCACTGCGGCAAACAGAGGAGAAGCGGTCGAACTTGGGCACTTGTTTGCTGTTGTCCGGAATGCTGAAACTTATAGTGGGGTTATGGATTGTGGTGGCGAGGAAATGATCTCGGAAGCGGGTTTCATGATTAACTGATTAGTAACTTGAATGCTAGATTAACCTCTTGGCGTGAGCTTAGTGGTGTTTGAGAGATTTTCCCTTTGGCGGGGTAAACTAACTAAGGTAGGCGCTTAGATGATCGAGATGATCGCGAGGGTGATGTTGGCACGCTATGGTATCGGTGCAGGCCATAGCGTGCAGTAATTGTCCGAGAATGAAGATTGGAGCAGGGAATGGTCAATCGTATGTCTATAATGAGGTGCTCAGATCCGAAGCAAGCCTGCTGAGTTAGAGCCAGAGCTAAGTTTACGGTAGAGCAAGTAACCGAGTGCGTTGGAACTTGTGTAACTTGGACTCTCTGGGTTTAAGTATTGTGCAGGAGGTGACTGATTTACGGGCTGGAGGAGGCAGGTAGATAAGTGGATTCTCTTGTGGAAGCAATTAACAAGCCACTATTTGAGCAGTAGCGAGCGAGATGATTCTCCTACCCAAAAGCGCTATGCTTTCTTGGCTCCGTATTGGGATATTCGTTTGACGGCGAGATAAATGATATATCACTCCCATGTGTTTTGGTCATTAATTAATGTTCCGGGTGTATATTAATCTCGTGCTTTCATAACTTTACTATTATTTGGGAGCTCAGAGACGGGTAAAAAAAAATAAGGATGGCACTGCCGACGGTAGTAAAGGAAACGAAAAGGAATCTCATATACTTATTGCTGACTTGGCAATAAAACTAGGGAGCAATACATCCGGGGTATGATAGAGAGATCTCTGCTACCTCACTAGTCATTTTATACCCGTGTCCTTGGTTGTGCTAATTGTCGTCGGTCAGCTCTCGAATTGGCCCTGAATCGCGGAAAATGATTCATATCTGGGGGTTGGTTGGACTGATACGGTTTATCTTTTGAAATCAGTCGGAGTGGACAAGAGAGGTTTTATTGTGCAAGACTTTGAGCTTGTTGAAACTTGCACTGAAAATTTCTCCTCTTGTTGAGTTGGCGGGGATGCCAGGGATGGAAGTTTATATCTACAACATCGGTCACCGGGAAGTGTGGAAAGATTGCCCGAGGCATTTTGCTAGGAGTCAATTGACGGGATATAATCAACTCGAATCAAGCGAAGATACCGGTGGGATGTAAGAGGTTTCTGCTGGTTATGATAATATTCGGTAACTGGGCGCTACTGATGTCTCGCCATGCTAAGAGATGTGATGCGAGATTGTCTACTAAAAGCTACATTAGGATCCCGCCCTCAATTAAAGCAACGCACTAAGTTATCCCGTTAATTATCAGTTGACTCCAAGTCAACCTATTGGTCAGCGCTGTGTCACAAGAACTTGCACTGCAACAACTTCAGTCAGTGGGTTAGGTTTGCAGGGCCAATCCACGGTATCATAGGTCAACCAGCACTCTGCTAGAATCCGATGCGATATCAAGTATCAATGAGGGGTTGGAACAAGGATATTGGACCGGAATGACTTCTCATTAGGCCTGAGGATCCACACACTAGTGTCAAATTCAAAGCGAAACTTCGGGGATTTTATTCCGTTCACTTTTCTATTCTTTTTTCTTCTCTCTTCACTACCTCCTTACTTCAATAACGGTAATTGAGGGTTTATTCCGCTGGCGATGCACCAAGAAAAACGCACCTCTAATCCGGTGACTTGAGTCATAGGGTGGATAATTTTGTTTTATTCTCTGCACTAACTGCGGGCACTAGTAGCCACTCCTAAACAGCCACTCCGGGCCATGGTGAGGCCCTCTGGCCATCATTTTGCCGGTCTTAAAATATTTCGAGCCGCCAACGGCTGACGGTGGATAGGTTTGTCAACCGAAGCCGGAGTCAGGGTATGCTCCTGTAAAGCCAGCAGATGATAACAGTCCGCCTCAAAAGCCTGAATTAGTTATTTCCAACCAAAAGACGGATATACCTGCCATACCCAATTGGCTGGGTACTATGTTAGTCTGAGTGACAGATTGCACAACAGAAGCTTGGGAATACAGGAAGATTATTATAGGTGGTGATCGCACCGTCATTCCAACAGTGTAGGTCTCCTTCCAGCATTGCATAATATGCACCCATGGCGAATACAACGACCCGCTCAGGCGGTAATTCCGGTGACGTTCTCTTGGACATCCCCCCCCCAACGCGAGTGTTCAAATACAATACAACACAATACAACGCAACCAAATTACCAATGGCTAACTGTATTGAAAAGAATATAAACCAGCGAAGGAACTGTCAGAGTCCTGCTGGTAAGGTTGCAAAGAAGTTTTCTGGTAATGCTAATATAGTTTCTCATCAGTGGTAACTCAGGCCACGTCTGATACCTCATTGAGATTACCTGGGTGTGCTGTACCTTCCAAAGATGGATTTTTATACTGCTAGCAAATAGATCTGCTGCAGTCTTGACGCGGTACTAAACCTTTCTACTACTTAGTCCAGGTATCCCTCGATTCATTCCAGAATTCCACAGCTTTAAAGGATACAAACCGTTGCCAAGAAGAATCACAGAACAGCGTACGTGTGGAGCCAAACTTTGTGCCCTCAAAGGGCCTGGGAAAGGAATTAAAGACATTTCCACCAAATACTACCACCGCACGAGGTGGACAGAGGAGAGTGTTGCTGGATTAACTTCGCTGAGAAGTGGGAGTGCAAATAAAGTATCAAGGAAATCACCCTGCAGACATTTTAGGGAGAATGCTTTCCGGAGAAACGGCACTCAGGAGTAGCGCCTCTCCCGGAAAGTCTTTCAAACTCCGGGTATTGGATGTTTTGTTAAATCTTTTGACAAAATCCAGAGAGCCTATTGAATCCACGATCTTACCAACAAAAGAAACATACATCCCCACTTCTCCAGAGATAATCAGGTCTTACGCTACCCACCCCGAAATAATGGCAACTCAGCCTGCCCGAGTTTTCATCCTGAAGTTCTGATTCATTCCGCCGTACTTTGCTGTTGGTAGACGGCATTTTTTTTCCTTCCTTCTAATTTTTAAGCGCGATGAAGCCTACAATAGTTGCTCAGGTTGGTAGTGTATACCGTTAGCTGCGGTTCATAGTTTCTTCGCCTCCACTTCCACGTGGGGTGTCCATTTGGGGGGAGATCTAGCGGATATATGATATCTTATCAGATTTCCATGTGATTAACAGTTAAGATAGGAAGAAATCTTCAATTTCTCGGGAACCTGTATTCATTAACAGGGAATAGTTTGGGATAGTTGGAGGATTGTACATAGCTCGATAAAAGCTAAATCTAGCGGGGGGCGGTCGAATGTTGGATGGGTGTATTTTATCCGATTTGCGAGTGATGAGCTGTGAAGTGGACACGTGTGTCAATAATCCCTCCCCCCTAACCGAAATTTGGATATCACTTCGGGGGTTGAAATTTTGGTATTGAGTGTATGCAAAAAAGAAACCCTTGGCCCCCCCCAAAAAAACTCTCTTCCGTGTACATTAGTGTTTTTCGGAATTGAGACTGGTATTCTTTGTCAAAAACTGGTGGATGGAAATCGAAGGATTATTCTCGTGGTGACGAAACTCCGCTCGTGACGCGAACCCGTTGATTTTAAAGCATCAAAATTCTGAGGGGATAAATCACACCTCCGCTCTGACTTGGAAGAAACAAACAAAGCGTTCATCATAGGACAGCGGTCCTTTTATTTTTTGTTCATTAACATTACAGACATTTTTTGCAGCCCTCCTGCATTCCTATTCATCTTCGTTTGCATAACGCTGCTTAAGTAATTCGATAAAGTGGTTACACACGACCATCTTTGTCCCGAGAATCCCAACACTCCCTGCTCCCGCTCCTCCTCTCGGTACCAACTTCCAGCAATCACACTTGCAAACCTTGTCCTTCCCAGATACAACTTGTCCCTGAGTGCAAATCGTTCGTCTCAATCCCGCCTCGACGTCAACCTCAACCTCAACATCGACCTTCCCCCGTTTCTTCTGACCCTTCTTCTTCCCCGTGTCCTTCCCGGTTCCCTGCTTGGCAACCCCCGCATAGGTCCTCCCACGATTCGCACCCCTTCCCATTCCTAGCTCGCAAAGAATCTCCCTGCCTCCGCCCTTGCCCTTCGTCTTCTCATCCCGTTTATCCTTCATGCCACCCCGACCACGAGCACGCTCCCGGGGCGGCCTGACAATCTTCTGGACCTCCCGCGCCAATTCTCCGAAAGACTTTCGCCCGTTAATGCCCGTTGTCTGGATTGACAATAATTCGCCAGCTATCGAGTACGATGACGACGACGAATACTCCGAAGGGGCTGGATACACTGAAGCTGAAGTAGAGCATTGGGCCTTGTACGGTGATGATGAGGATGAGGAATATGGCGACGGCGAAGGTATGATGGTGTTTGGCGAGGTTAGGCTTGTCGAGGTGCCCTGGACGGAAGTCGGCGAGGAGAAAGAGCAAGCTCGAATCCCAAGGATTGTGGGCCTTGTCGGCATTGCGGTTGTATTTTTGTTTGTGAGGTTGTGTGGAGCTTGGGAGTGGAGGTGGTGGTTGTTTTGGGTTTTACTGGAAGGGGAGCTGTGAGAGTGGGGTAGTCCGGGAGATAAGGGTCCGCCAGGAAAGGAGGGGTCGAGAGGGGGCCAATCGGAATTAGATGGGTCATTTTGAAATAGGTGATCTTGTGCTTTTAAGTTGGGTTTGCCGGTGAGGTTTGGGGAAGTGATATGACTTGCTGTCACTATGAGTATGCCAAGGGGCCCAGGGCTATAGGTAACAGATGTGAGTGACACGTCGTGTCCGGGTGCCAAGGCCGCCGTGATCCTACCAGGACACCTTTTGCAAATTTCATATGTTGGGTTTATACGATAAAGGATATCTGAAAGAGATAGTCACAGAAAGGCTAACCGCAATTCTTGTTTACACACTTTTTTTTACTTTGGTTTGTTATTGGCGGTCTGAGGTTGGTTTTATGATTCCTCAATGATTGACGTAACTTCGTTCACTGACATTCAGAAATAATCCACCAGATCTTACAGTCAGGCTTATGTTTAAAAGCTCTCGTTAAGGTTATTTTGTGTACTGTTGGTTTTTATCCTTTCCTTCTTGGGAACGCACACGATACCCGGATGGTTCCTGTTGGACTAAGCCAGGTTGGAGTTTTTTTGTGCTCCGGAGTCTGGGGTCTTCAAGCATGGTATGCACCTGATCTTTATACTCTGAGAGCGCTTTACCGGAATGAAGTATACAAGGGGAAAATCCTGCCATAAGTGTTTTGTTTGTCTGTGTAGCTGCACTTCTGCGCTGTGTTATAAGTTAAGTTAGATGATAATTGATTTTCTGTTATGAATTGATAATATAGTATGCTATTACGCTATAAGATGCCACCAAGTGATTAGCCAGTCTGTTGACCTGGAGAAATCAAGCTATTTTTTTAAAAACGCCCTTCCCGAAAGTAGCTTTTGCGAAATTACAAGCTGTCTGCCGGGCCAGCCCCCTTAACCTGCAAGCATCAACACCCTGAGGAATAAATTCTATTCAATGATATATGAATTCCTGCACAATGATGATTTCCCTTATGTTTACTTTTTTTAACCAGTGCATCGTTTCCTCTCCTTCCGTTAGCTTCTTTTCTTTTTTCTCGAGAGACCTTCAGCAGAGTTTTCATCTCAACATTTTACCGACTTATCTATGATACCTTCGTCCATAACCAACTCCTTAGCTTATCTCTCTATCCCAATAAAAACAGAATTTAATCATCTTCCAGAAGTATCCTTACGCCTATCATAGCACAGAGGATAATAAAAAGTAGCCCTAACAACCAGTGTTTGTAAAACAGATGCCCATCAAAATCTCTTGACATTTTTTTCCCCCCTTCACCGAAAAGCATCCCAATATCCCCACTCTTCTTGCTTTCTTCCTTCTTTGCAACATTAAACAATTCATGGTTGTTTGACCAACACTTGTTTGCCTTTGTTTTTTTGTTTTTTTTTGCAGATCACTTTTACGTAAAGTGCTGCTTTATTTGGGAAATGTAGGGTGGACTTTTGGTGTAGGTTTTTTGGTGTCTTGGTGGGCTTTGGGTTGGTGGCGATGGTATTTCCGACCCGGAGTGCTACGATAGTACTCCCCCGCCTCCCCGTTGTGGGACCCCCCCTGGCCTGGACCTTCGTTTTGTTTACCCGCCCCTCTGTAGTACGATCTACAGGGGGCTAAATGTTTAAGGGTTAGCTCGGGAGAGGAGGAAGATTCATGCTCGCAAGTAGTGTGATTTGAATTAATGGGGAAGACGAGAGATCAAAAAGCGCAAATGATGGGAAGAATGTGGGAATAGTATATTCGTTAAATACTGATTGGCTTGGAGGGGATTGGGTTGGCTTTAAGGGGACTTGGATCAAATTGGCTTCTATGGGAGAATAAATTGTGTGTTGGGTTGTTGGATATTAGGAATTGGGAATTTGAGATTGAGGGGATTGGACTCGATCGATGATTAAATGAGAAATCTCTTTTTTGCTTCTGATGAATCTTGAGGGGGTTGAGTTGGCTTTCTTTGGTGGGGCAGATATTGTGGGAGCAGGTATTTTTTGGGCATTGGATTGGCGAAACTTATTTCTAATGAGTTGTCCGGGACACTTTTGGGGATGTTGGCATTACGCACTGCTACCGTGCAATGATACATTGATAGATGGTGGAAGTCGCTAAGAAGGGGATAGAACTTGGGTGGAAAGGGTTTTTACTGTGATCGCAATCGTTTTGAGAGAATTATTCGCGTTTTATCATTACTGAATTTATTCCTGTACTATCGCTTTCGGGTACTTCATAGTCTTGTTTTTTTTTTTGAATTTTTTTTTTTTGAAATCGTCATATTGAGGGCCGAAGTATGTTACAATAATCTTTGTCTTCCCTTCTATTTTTTATTCTTGATTGACTTCTAGCTCGTATTTTTAGTTGACTCTAATGAGCAGGGAATATATATACGGGATATGTATCTCGAGTATCTAGGTGTCCCATTACTTCCGAATATGTTAGGAACGATCAAGCAACGGAACCCAAATTTTATGCCCATATACACACAAATCCTCCCCCTCCAAAACCCATACTATACACACTTGTTGATGTTATTTTGGTACACTATTTCTTCTGTTTACTAAGATCCTCATAACCTATCCATACATACCCCTCCACTCTTCATTCATCTCCAAGAATGTAACTCTTGACTGGACTTTATTAATGTTAGGTTTCGGTCATACCGGAGGAGACTCCTCGAACTAACATGACCGGGACATTTCTTCATTATTTGCCCTGATGCTTGTTCGGGATGGAGAAGGAGCACCTAGTCCGAACATCCACAATTTATCCGACATTCTTCAGAACCCCAAGCAGTCTACTGATCCGAGTCTCACTCCCGTCTGGCTGTCTATCTACCTGCTTTCCCAACCGCGCACCTCCCATTTGCTTAGGTCCAATCTGATCTCAAAAAAACAGACTCCGGAACCTCACTCTCAATCACCCACCTGACAGAATACCATGACGTAGATATGAGACTTTGGTGATTCACACCAAACGTGGCAATGATGGTCAGTGCTCCCAGTAGTCCCGTCGGACGGCCGTCGACGGCCGTCCACCCCGTCCAGGACGGCGCCAAGCCCGTCCAGTCCGTCCAAGGACGAGACAGTCTCGTCTTTTGTCGTCCTCACCCCGTCTTGGACGGACGGGACGACTGGCTGTGCTGATGATGGTTTCATCGTGGCTTCTTCATGGGTGATCACTCGTCTGAACATTGTCTTTTTTGTTGGAAATGTACCGTAAAGGTAATGATAGATAATGAGGGTTTCACTCAGCGGAAGTGGAGTTGGCTATAGTGGAGACACAAGATTTGCACTTAGAGGAAATGATGACTAGACTTGATAGAGATAAAGTGATGACAAGGAAAGACGTAAGGAGATGATGTTGAGGTAATAGTCATGATGGTTAATCAGGGGGAAAGAGAGAAAACAAGAACGAAATAAATAGGGGGTAGACAAACATCCCAAGCGTACGCGTCCTTCCTCTAGTGCGTACGTATGCCACGACAACTACAACCGCAGGTACAACCTGCAACAACAACAACCACCGCTAAACCACTGTTTTCAACATTTTTTGTCGGAATTCGAGCGTCGCGCGTGGTAATGGAAGACAAAGTTAGGATGTGTGAAGAATATAGGTGAATGCGGAAGAATATAGAACGGCGGCAGTGTTTGTTGTTTTCTTGTTATTCTCTACTTGACATGACATGTGCAGGGGAGCCCTCTACTTATACCCATAAGAGGTATCTACCAAACATGACCTTTGTCGTCAAACATCCAAAAGCCTCTTGCCGACTGACTTCCGTCACATTGAAGCATTACTCCCAATATTTTTCTCGCTGGTGGGTAAGGGTGGGATGGGATCGGTATCGCAGTGGGTAAAAAACTTCGTGCTCGGCCTTCTTTTTTGGTGCTACGATGCTGTGAAAGGAACTCGGGTGCCCCCACCGCTCTGCTAGAACCTACACCAGCAGGCCAACAGCAAACGCCGAATCGATGTCATGTCACTTTGCTCGTTTTTTTATATACTATTCTCGTGCTGGTAGATAAATGCCATCGTTATAGCGACTTGTTCCTTTATTTATCTCTAAATGCGGAGGTGCGGAGTTCACGGTTGTAAGTAACCCAATGACTAATCCCGCAGTCAGTGAAGTGCCCAAGGGGATCTCATAGCTAACGATGCTAGAACTCTACCTGTGATAACTCATCCACTCTATCATCAAGAGAATTGTGAACGATGGAATGTCACAGCCTTGCTGCAGTAAAAATTATCTCCGATAAGTTACTTGTTGCAGCGTGGGTTAGGGCTGACATCAAGTCATTGTTTCCCGCATCAAACAAAAGTCGGCAAATCATTGTACCGTTCGTGGCTCAGACAAATAAGAGCATCACCTACTTATGAATCCCCTTCACATCCTCCGTTAGAATCCTTTGAAACCAACATCCATCCTGCCAAATTCTCCAAGGAGGCCGAATCTAGCATACCACTACTACTCTATCAAGCCCACACCCCCGAACGCTCTCCTACCAGTGTTAGGTATCGACTGAGATTTCCCGATTGACTTCGACACTTTCTTTCTGATGCGTTTTAACATAACAGATTCATTACCCGTCTGACCCCACTTCCCGGTCAAATACGTTATCATGCTTACGGAAATAACTTGATCGCTTAAGCCCTTCCTTCCACTTAAAACACCCAAATCCAAAATCCGATGGCTAAGTTACCTACCTCAAGCTAGTTCCTGATTTCACAAATATCGGACCAGTGCAGTGCGAAATAGCTAAGATTGAGTTCTACTATAGGCAATGGTTTTTATTTGTACGACAAGCGGAATTTCCGAAGATGTCGCGTGGGGTGAAGCCAGTTTCCGTACCGTATATCGGTAGCGCAGAATGCTGCCAGATAAGACTTCTGATTTTCTGGTTGATTGATCGATTGATGGGATTTTGGAGCTGCTATCTACTCGAGTATTGACTAATGCATGCAGACGCGATTCTGATGGCGTTGTCATCGACACTGGGCAACCCTGGATGGAATAAGCTTTTACTCGTCCCAGAGTGCGAGTAGTCAATTTATACCCTTGTTCTCTACAAGGAAATTCTCTGCAAAGCTCTGCAAGTACGGGTTTTCGCGGGCTGGAGGTACTGTACTGTACCGGGTATTGGAGGAGTATCAAGCAGGGTGGGCGCGATTGGCTCGCAGGTCCCTCCAGCAGCCATTCAGAGAATCAGTGCCGATAGTGTGGAGCCACTATTGGTAGGACTACCGTACCGTACCATAGCAGAGTCTTCACCCACGCCACCGATACAGTACGATACCATAAGCTTTTTTTCCAAAATTTTCAAAAAAAGCGCTAAGATCTACCCTTCCCATGGTTAACTCTACGCTCACCGGATTTGACCACGACATAATGGAATCGCCTCACTTATACAATACTCGCACAATAAGTGCTCCTGAATTTCAAAGTCTTTACAGCGGGGGTAAGATGGTAGACGACCTGGAATGTGCTTCTCTTGAATTTTCGGAGGTTCCCGAAGAATTTTTGACTCCAGGGTGGTCAATTGGATTTACGTTACTAACTTACCGCTTTCTGCATTCTAGCAGATGGCAAAGGTTTTTTTTTTCAAAACTGGAGAAACAAATCCAGTAAGTTACAATAGCCTGTTGAAGCTCGTATAAGACTACGGTACTTTCCTCTGCGCGAGCTTAAGAATCGCTATAGAATCACGAAATTTCACATCCTACAAAGTACGAGAAATGGCGATGCCAAATTTTGGCTGTTCTCATCGGACATGGCATCAAAAATGTGTTAATAAAAAAAACTCCTACATAAACAAAAAAAAACCTCAGTCCGGCGGAAACAAAACAAAAAAAGGAAAAAACACACCCCGTCATAAAACAAAACGAATCTCCATAGCATGGCCTCCCAACAATTGAGTTAAAAAAAACAGAGGAAGAATTGGACAAAAGGAATGATGGAAAAGGTAAGTTAATTTTTTTTTTTCTTTTGTGATTTTTCGATAGCTGCTTTCCACGGGGGTCGTTCACTTGTTTCGATAGTTCATGTTTGTGTGAGAAAGGTCCTGGTATCTCCTTCCATGGCATGCGAATGTATTAAACAAATACGCCTGTCATCGATGATACTTGAAATCTTGTCTCGAGGATAGGAGTCCGTTCTCTAATGGGGAAGCCTGGGAGGGGTAAGGGACACAAAGGGAGTGCCCAACACAGAACCTGGGGGTTCTTCATCAGGGACCCGGGCGGGATACCACCCCATGGTCGGGAAGTTGGGGGCTGTGTTGGTCTCTCGGTTGCTTGCTCGGCTGTTCCAGGCTTCTTGACGGGGTTGGGTGACCGCATGGAGGCAAGGATGCCCGAGAAGCCGGGTCCGGTCGGAAAAATGTTTTTGCGGTCCTTTTTCGCCTGTTCTTCTCGCTGTTTGTCTATCGCATCCTGCGTTGACCCGGGCGGCTTGATGGGGTTGGGTCCCCGCACGGAAGCAAGGATGCCCGAGAAGCCGGGTCCGGTCGGAAAAATGTTTTTGCGGTCCTTTTTCGCCTGTTCTTCTCGCTGTTTGTCTATCGCATCCTGCGTTGACCCGGGCGGCTTGATGGGGTTGGGTCCCCGCATGGAAGCAAGCATGCCCGGGAACCCGGGTCCGGTCAGGGAAGACCATCCGCGGGGAGCTTGTGGCTTCGACTCCGGTTTTGGAGGGGGCTCAGTGGACCCAGGCTTCACTACACCGTCGGGAGACCGTATGGAGGCAAACCGAGAGGACAGGGGCGCCTCAAGGAGAGCGACAGTTGGCGAAGTTGAAGAAGTCGGGTAGGTGCTAAGAATGCGGGAAGCATGAAGGGACTCATTCTGGGCGCGGTGGTGAAGGTGCCGAACAACTGTGACATTGTGCCTTAACCGAGGCTGGCGGGAAAAATTTGAGGTGACGGACTTGGAAAGAGCGACCAAGGCGCGGGAGGTGCACCCGGCAGAGAGACTTTGGTTCTTGCCCATGTCGGAAGATGAATTTGAAAAAAGTTGCAAGATCTGAAGTTCCAAATGTTAAAGACTTCGCAGCGTGAAGCGAAGATCGTGGATGCGAGGTAGGAGGAGTGATGGTATCTCCCTTCCGGTAAAACCAATGCTGCTCACACGGGGTAGGAGTTCGGGTAGATGAGAGCGAAGTCTGAAAACTCTGCTGAAAAACTAGGAATTCGGTATAACGAAGGAGTAGTTATAGGAAGATCCCTTCATTCCCTCTTGGCATCAAAGGATTAGCTGGAGAAGGATGACCATTGCTAGCTTACACTCTAATGAACCTTCGTGTACTGGATCCTTGAATATCCTTCGTGCATTGCCTTTGTCGTCGTGATGAGTAACTCGTTGTCAATACAGATGTGTAGGGAACCAGGGTGCTGCGTGCGCATCCTCATTCGCGGGATCGTGTTACTTGCAGCTCTGTTGTAACCCAATCAAATGCAAGCATCTAGCCAATAACAACCAAGGACAATGTCAAGCTTCACAAACGATTATGCTGCCGGCAAGTGACCCCTCACGGTCACAATGGGAACACGCGCAGTACACAAGTACCAAATTTCCCCACAATTTTGCATGAACAGCGAGTACTGTAACCCGTAACCCCCGTAACGGCAGCAGACGCAACACTCGCTGAATTGTTCGTATTTGTGGAGAAATTGACCAAAAAATGGATATTTACAACTTGATTGGTTACATTATGGCCGTGATGCGAGTAACGCGATCAGGGCGACTGGGGAACATGCGCAGTATTCAAGTGGCCGGATTGGAGCCGCGTTTCATTCGGTGGTAAGGCTCCGAGGAGAGCGCAGATGCGGATCCGCAGCATGAGCACTCAAGTACTCTAGTGATCGGCCCATACAGGATAATCCGGATCCCACCCTTCACCTCTTTCTTTTCGGTAAATCGCTCACCTCCGACACTCCCAAACAGCGCTTATTGGAATGCCGCGAGAAATAATGATTTCTAATTGGACGGCAGACTGGAGTACTCCAGTACCGATATCTTATTGCGCGTTTTCCAATTACAGCGCCGTAGAGAATCTGTGCGGGGTGAGATCTACGACGAGTGATGGATTATGAAGACAAGTGGCATGCGTCTCTGCCCAACTGCATAGACACTAGTATGAAAATGCACAAGATCCCAGAAAAGGTGAACCGCATGCGGGGAGATGTACTTGAGTATCCACTCATGTGCGTTTAGATGTGGAGTTCTGACCTTTCCATCCCTCTTGTCATCATCATCAACCAAACCATAGCAAGCCCCAGCTCTTCAGCCTTGTAGCCAGAATCCCCTATGATTTCATCCTATCATCCTAGTTCCATGGAAGTTACCCAAGAAAAGCCACCTATCATCGATGCTTGTCGGCAAATTAACTTCTGAAACCACTGGGATCAACCCTCCCGAGGCTGTGAAATACTAAATGCGGGATTGTTTCCAAAAGAGCGCGTGATCATAGATAAAGGAAAAGCGGAAAAGGGAAAAGAGAGAGAAAAAGGAAAAGGAAAGAAGAATGAATTACTGCATCGAATGAACACAACAAAAGTATATCTGCATGATATATATTTGAACAAATCCTCCTATCATCCGAAACCAAGGCTCCGTCGGATTCCACCACCTACGATGCCAATACCGGCGATAGGAGGAATAAACGAATCGTGCTAACATCACCGAATACGAACAAATTCTTGTTTTTGGTGTTGTTGCTGGTCTTCTGTAGGATGTACGTTGTGGTTTGCCAGACGTCAGAGCGTCGTGGCTATTGGGCGGGTTACCGAACAAACTGCGCGCAGTTATCAACAGCAGGCAGGTATTTTTGCTAGCGTAAGTTACGATACTATCACATCCTCACGACGACTATCCAATGCACATAAAAAATTCAGATGGAGTGAATTTGTTGTAACGGAAGTGTAATTCTGACAATGAGTAACATAGCTTCCCCAACCCCCTCTACTTATCCGGAGTTTCGAATGGTCCTGACGGCTAAAAAGTGGAGAATATCATAAAATTGTCCGCCAGGCCGCGTCTTATCAGCTGAATGATGCGCTGGTCTTGGCTAATACTTCCTGCGCATTTTATTTGGCGGGTTGGATAACATATCATCGGGCTCAGGAATATATGTTAATTGAACCCAAGATTACTGAGGTTCATCTATTTTCCCGGTGTGTGAAAAATGGTTTACAGTCGGACAGCCCACTTTGGTATTACTTTACTGGGTACGCAGAGTGATGGATTTAGAAGTATGGTTCTTGAGCTATTGGAGCATGTTATCGGTTTGTGCATATCTTGGTTGTACTGTGTTTGGATAAATAGTGGTTTTCAGAGGTCTTTGTTGTTCTCTATTCATTATAGCTCCTGTGTTCCCTTTCCTTTCAGTTACCAATTACAGTAGGTCGCTTTATATGGTTCCTCACATCGTGTAAGCACAGAAGATCGTGTTGGGTGAGCCTTCCTGTTGAGTGAGCTTTCCATATCTAGTAAAGTATCTGTTGGGAACGGTCACTATGATGAGACGACGAGTGATAGACTATGGACGTTGGGAATGAGGTCACCAGCATGTTTGTCTTGCATATATAGTGGGCTTATCCCCCAAGTAGTTGTTAAATCAAGTCTCGTATCCACAACAGATCAATTACTCCATAATTCGAGTGAGACCTTATGACGCACAAACGAGAGACATGGGCCCTGTGTTATGACCGGAATTAATAAAAATTTTCAGTGACAGTCTCTTCTGCGCTAGACGGCTCAGGTTGGAAATTTGACCACAGTAGATGACTTTCCCCAGGCGCAATTCTCCAAATTTCTCCATTCCTGTCAGCAGTTGATGGCCTCGTGTTGGAAAGATGAAAATTTGGAATTTGGAATACATACACGCCTGCGGAATAAGATAAGCCAGCAGAAAAAAAAAAGGGGGAAAAAAACAACTATCTAGATGTCCAGGTTGCGATCACACTAGGAAAACGAGATCCCTCGTAAGACACCTGATAAATGCAATTAGAGAACGGTTCCCCATAGGATCGCATCTCATTTTTCTTGTCAGTTCTCCATTCTGCGGATTGAAAAGATGGGGACCAATGTGTAAAGAGCAGCAGCCCTGGAGTTAGTTGGCAAAGTATGATCCTAACCGAACTAATGTAGGAGCGGTCGGGGCAGCTCCGATTCTCAAAATTTTATCATTAGAAAATTAGGGCGAAGGGGAAAAAAAGGAAAGCGTTGAAACCCCTTCTGAATGGCTTCCAAATCTCTACCAGTAGTCGCCTATTAGATATCCCTCTTCAATGCGAAAGATGGAGAATTGGCAAGCTTCCGGCGGATGCGGTCCTATAAAGAATTCTTTTCTAATTTCATCAAATCTGGCTTCTTATCAGTTGATGACTTCCCGCAGGGGCTTGGAAGCGTTTCAGCCATGCTTTAACACCATTTGGAAGTCCAGTTGTTTGGAATGGTATCTTCTAAAGCCTACCCTCGCAAAGGAAAGCTGGCGGAGAAAGGAGGGTGGTTTAGAAAATTTCCAAATGCAAAATTTTGAAAATGATCCGCTATTGGAGTCATGGGAGAAATAGTGGGGCGATGGAAGGAAGTTAAGAGGAGAAACAACAGCATCGTGGCCTGGTGGTCTCGTATCATAACTACGGTTAAACTACCTATTGTAATCGAGGATCTGAATAAGGTAACTCCCAAACTTCCACAGAGAGCAAGATGACCAAAATCAAAAAGAAGGCTTTTGGACAGCCTTGTTAAGAACTCTAAATTCCTGCGGCAAGTCATCCAATTGGTAAACTAACCCAAAGCTTCGATTCTCTACATATTAGGGAGGTTGGAAGTTCTCGGCAAAACCGCCAGTACATGGCGGAGTTTCTTCAGAAATACGAGGGCTGTGATGTTTGTCTTCGTTGGCTGGTGATCGCTGCGTCCTGGAAGGCATACATTGGTTGCTAACCTAAAAAAAACGACTTCATGGTTGAAAACTAGCTGTGCGTTCTTGGCGTGTTATAAACGTCTTCTTTTTAATGAACGAAACCGAAAACTGACAATCAAGCAGGATATATAATCCTATTAGGAACCGTTTTCTAATTTCATTCATCAGGTGTCCCAGGAGGAATCGCATTGTCCTACTGAGATCATAACACACAATTCTGGAGGGTTAGATTTCTTTCCCGCCTGGGTATAACTATTTTCGAGAAGGCTGGGGTTTTACTTCGAATTCATCAGCTTTATTTCCTCCCTGCCATGGGCCCCAAGGAGGAAGGGGTGATTGCCCATGACGAAGATAAGAGATTACTCAGGGGAGCGTGAGAAGCCGATTAGTGGCGGTTATAGTGGAAAAATCAGCGATTGCCGGAAGAAGAGAAATTGTTTGAAGCGGTAATTTGGCAAGCATTATTGAAGGAGCCTTTATGCCAGGAGGTTTAGTGCATAGCCTTTTCTGAGTTCCTCCCAAAGTACCGGGATGAGTTGATCACTCGTTTTTCAATACCGGGCTTGTGCGGATATAATAATAAGATAATTTACAATTTACGATGTTCACATAATTGATGATGGACCAGATGCTTTTTCTTTCGACCGAACTCCGAAGGCCCAGTTTTCAGCCCAGGATATGGTAAAAACAAGTTCACGCCAGCGAATCAGAAGGGTGATTTATTCTAGAGTCTAGAGTTTATCTCTAGCTGGTTCATTCATTATACTTGTAGAGCACTTGTAAAGTACTTGTACTGTACCGCTACGGAAAAGACGTGATTGTTGGCACCACACAATCTCTATAGCTTGTCTTGCCAATAGCGTCGCTACAAGAACTAGCACTGCATTCTGCAGAATTCGGATTGACTGATTGGCTCGTCCTCAATCACCTACCAGGCTACTGTACAACAACCACTTCCACTTCTCTTCAGTTCTGAGGTATTCCATCGACCGACCGCACCCAAAAAACCACCATCTGACCTTTTGCGTGCAGCGGAAACGGAAGATGCCTCGATACCAGAGCGACAAGGACTGCGGCAGAACGTCATGAATGGGCGAGGGAAATGCACTCCAGAGAAATATTTTACAATAGAATTGCAGGGTAACTTTGATTTTGAAAAATGCGGAATAAATCCACACGTAATGTGAGTGATTATTCGTGATATTGGATTTCACTTTTTTTTTTTTGGCCCTTCTACTATTACGGTAACCCTAACCCACCAAATCTGGCTGCGAGAAGGAATCTGAAGAGGGAGGCAAACTATATGATTGGGCTTCGCGCAATGTCAATTCTTTCAATTCTTTCGACTCTTTGAATGTGTCGGGCAACCTGAACGTTACCACCCCCGATGAGGGGTCGGAAATCTTGATGTGGCTATCCCCGCTTGAACCGCGGTTACGACACCAAGACATTCGAAATCGTCGGATTGAGAACGTGGGGCACTGGCTCCTTGACACTGAGCAGCTCCGAAGCTGGTTCCAAAGACGAATCTGATAATGCCATTATGTTTTGCTACGGAAATCCCAGGGTTGGAAAAAAACCCACCTTAGGTAAGAGAGGCGATTCTCAAAGAGGAAAAACAAATAGAATTATTACTAACAAGCTACAATTTTAGTTCCTTAGTAGCAGATACTCTCTGCGATCAGACAGATGGAGAAAGTGTGGCTGTTGCTTGTTTCTACTTTCATTTCGCAGCTCAAAAGGAGCAGTCACCGACAAATATGCTGGGTGCTCTGTTGAAACAGGTGGTGAGCGGGTTTGAAAAGATTCCGACGAAATAGTCTAGGCGTTTCACAAACAGAAAAAAGCCATCAGTGGCAGGGGGCTGCAACTTCGCGAAATCGTGAACTTGTTAGCTACTATCTCGTCCTCGCAGCGGACCTTCATTTGCATTGACACTCTGGACGAGTGTGCTGAACTGCATCGCGCCAAGATTCTTGATTCGCTAAACGATCTTCTACAAAAATCGCCAGGAACCAGAATCTTCTGACGGGAGGACCACATGTCCGGGGTGAGATAGAAGAACGTCTTACCGGAGCGACAGTAGCTGCTCTCATAAGTCCAAATAGAGATGATGTCATCTTTTGCATCCGGGCCAGACTTGATGAAGATACAACCCCAGATGAGATGGACGATAGATTAGCGGCAGATATTATAGAGAAGATTCCCAAAAGTGTCTCGGAAATGTGAGTCGAATCGGGGAGATGAGAAAACTTGCGTGGGATTATTCGCTGACATGTATATCTCTAGATTTCTATTAGTTTCAATGAACCTGGAAGTAATCCTACGAGAACCAACAATTCACCGCAGGCGACAAAAGTTGGCAGCAGTTGCGAATGGCTCGGACTTAGAGGATGCTTACGATGGCACACTTGAACGGATAAAGGCTCTGGGAGGTGAGAAATCGAGACTAGGCATGAACGCTTTGATGTGGATTTTCCATTCACAACATCCGTTACAAGCCAATGAATTCTGTCACGCTCTCGCGGTGGAAGTGGAGTCAACCGACCTCAACTTCCACCGAGAATGAATGCACCTTCCTTACGTACATTGTTAAGCTGCTGCCAAGAACATCTTACAGTGGATAATGAAGATTCGGCCATGCGGCTAATCCACTTTACCCTCCAAGAATACCTCACCACCCATCCCGACCTTTTCCTGAAGCGCACTCAAAAATTGCCGAAACATGCTTGACCTACCTGAACTCTCGCCAAGTCATGGAATATTCGGAAAAGAGTTGCCCTGACCTGGGCGGCACACCCTTTGTTGGATATTTCTCTGAATATTGGGGAATCCATGCGAAAATTCAACTCTCAAACTGCGCAAGTTCACTTGCGTTAGAGCTCTTTGGCATGTACAGGTGGCATATATCCGCTAGTTTACTCCTGCGGAAATTATATTACACTCCTTCCCTCCCTGCCACCCGGCGGGAGTGTCCCTTAGGCTTTTGTCAGTTCACTGAGCCACACTGTGTATCGCATTTCGGAATTGTTGAGATCGTCACTGCGCTATTAGGTTCAAGGGATTACGATATCAATCTAAGAGGCTTTAAGGGAAATACTGCAATCCTGTGGGCTGCTCAGAATGGGCATGTAAGAGTAGTAAAGCTACTACTAGGACGAAGAGATATCCAGGTCGACAAGCCAAACCAATCTAGTGGTACACCACTCTCCTATGCTGCCTGGCATGGGCATGAGGAAGTTGTGGAGGTATTACCAGAACAGGGGAATGTTAACCCCAACAGCCTAGATGATTTTTTCAACGATGTTCCACTCATGATGGCTGCACAGGAAGGACATGAAGGCATTGTGAGGCTACTATTGGAAAGGAAAGATATCAATCCGAACGCAACAGGCACACAAGATTCAACAACACTTCTATTGGCTTCCTATGTTGGCCACGGGGAAATTGTAAAGTTGCTATTGGAAAGGAAAGATATCAATCCGAAGGCAGCAACCCCATTAGGTTCAACAACACTTTCCTTGGCTTCCCGTTTTGGCCACGAGGGGATTGCAAGTTGCTATCGGAAAGAAAAGATACTGAACACAGCAGGCATGAGAGGTCGAATAGCACTTTCCTGGGCTTCCAAGAATGCCACCTTGTAATTGCAAGGCTGCTCTTGGAACGAGAGCGCTGCAACTTTGAATTATCAAATCCCGAAGGATCAAACAATTATTTCTCACCCGAGTTATCCGAGTTATTAAAGCCGCCGCCCGAACGACCCACGAAAAGGAGCCGCAGGTTTTGATACTCTTAACCTAATACCTCTCCCTTACATCCTCGATGTACCGACATAATACCCCTAGTCGCCTTACGCTTCCCCAAATTTTCCCTTCTACGTACACCTCTTCCATTCATCTCCTAGCTTTTCTGATGTTTGTACTATCATGCTTTGACGAAGTGAGCTTTTCTACTCACGCGCCTTTGCCAAGAATGCCGCCGCGCCTCGTTGATGGGGTCGCCTCGCTGAGGGCACCCCCAATCTACTCGGTCCTCCTGTTTGGCTGCCCATTTCCCTCTTGGTCAGCCTCGAAGGGGGCAATTATTTTTGATCGGTGTGACCTACAGTGCTAGATTGTGTTATTACACGTTGCATTTCCTGCCCCCTGTGTTACAAAATGGGCAATGATTCTTGGACGCACTAAGTATTATTCCTTACGAGAGGATCGCCCCTTTCCCACTGGATCCACCCCTTCCACAGCTCAACATGCCTCATGTAATCCTCGTAACCTTCATATCCTGACGCAGGCGGCAAGCGACGCAATGTATCACGTCCAAGACCCTTCGTGATATTGCACAACTTGATGAGACAACCTCTACAGTCATAAACATTGGAGAGCGTTCTTGAAGAAATATTCTCGCCTACCATTCCCCATATTAACGCACTTGGAATGAGGCCGCCCCCGGCGGAGGAGGATGTAAATACCATTAACTTGTTCAAACCTTGTTCGAACTGATCAACTCCCTCCATAACTGCTCGACGCCTTGAACAGGCATAGCGACAGCTTTCTGATATACCTTTCGCAAGGAGTCCACCTTCTGCTGATCTTGCCAGCCACTGCCACCTACATTTCCAGGTGCACTCTTCACAAACTGTATGTATTCTGTCCAATTCTGCCGCCTTCTGTATCACGTCCGACATTGCTCAGCGCAAATTCATAACCTTGGTTAACAGTTGCACGGGCTTTTCCCCCGGTATCTGTGGTCAGATTACTTCGACGGCGGATATAATCCAAGTACCCAGACCAGAGTTCAACACTGGGGACATTAAGCAGAGATCTTTGGAAAATGCGTTCAATATGTTGCAACTAGTTGTTCGCTAGTTCCATCTTAACCTAAGCGATCTATTGGTCGGCCTGTATTCAAATAAGTGAAAACGTTGGCAAGCGATTTCGCACATCACAAGCTTCCACATATCACCAGTACATGGATGTACGAGAAAAGAAAAATGAATTGGGCATAGCGGAAATACCTACCGCAGCTGGAAATACTACGATGCACGGTTTATTTTGTTTTTTTTATTTTTTTTCAGCTTATATCCCTTTCGCATTCTCATTACAATATATCTCCGATTATTAAGCAAGTATTTCCGAATCCTTGATTTTCTTTAAATTTTAGTTTTTTTTCTTTTCCACAACCTTTTCCGCGGAATGCACTTACGACCGGAAAACGGGGCCTCGAGACCGGGACAGCAGAGCACACAGAAACCTCCGCTTTATCCAGGACTTCCTTAACTTCGCACTTCTGCTATAATAGGACACTTTGTTGAGTTTAGAATTCCGGAGGGGGAGAAGGGGGGGAAGTTTGCTTATATGGTAGTTTCATCTTGTGGAAATTCAATTCTCCCGCTATTTTAAATTACCGTACGAGGGAATTTAGTTGGAAATGCTCTGAGGTCCTGTTTTCTATGAGGTGAATTAATGATTAGTCGAAGACTTGATAATTGCAGAGGGGTGGTCGTGAGCGTAGACGAATTCATGATACACACACTGTGGGAGTGGGCACAAAATTTCACCTCCCTGAGTTGTCCTTTACCCCCGCATATCCGATCACCCCTCTGATCAGAGATGTCACATCGTGGAGACAGGATGATGTTTAATTGGGTCGCGGGGTTGAGTGTGATATTGTACTGATACCACTTTCGCGATTTCCAATCAACATACCGTACTGCGCCGGAGTGAAAGTGCCGCGGTGAAACATGCTAGCGAGTGACAGGTTATGAATTCAGATGGCCTGCGCCTCTGGTGAACTGTAACTAAACTAACTTGGCAAGTAAATAAACAAAGTCTGCAATAACCGGAAACGGATCAGCGAATAAATATCCGCTCGCATGCTCAGTTCCGATATTTCCATCCTTCCTGTCATCGTCGGCCAACCCTGGGCAGACCCTCGTTGTTCAGTATGTGGGAGTCGGTAAGATACGAAGTGACAAGCGAGAAGCTCATTTTTTCCCGCGAGGGTCTTGCCCAACCTAAGAAACCTAGGAGCCAAGAAACCAAATTGTTTTCTGAGCCTAGGGACATTCGGGCCATTTTGTTAGCCGTGTACGAATCAGTGCTTATCTTATCTGCATCGAGTTCAATCAATGATAAGATTAAGATAGTTTGGCAAAAGTAATTCACTCGGCCTCAGGAAAAAAGACTAAAGCAATAATCCTGCAATTACATATCATAGTAATAATTTAATTGTAACTTCGTGGATATACCACTTAACCTAGGAGTTAACCCTATTGAATCCCTCAACAGAGTGTTAAAAGGTCAGGGCCTGGAAAGCTACTCACTCGTCCCTGCCAAGAATGCCTCCGTAAGCTGGAAATTTGGTGAGGACTCCTGCAAAATATCGGCTGGCGAGGCATTCTTGGCAGAGACGAGTGAGTATAATACATACTCTTGATTACATGCTTATTGTCTTCAAGTTTGTCACTTTCCTGAGCCCATGAATTGTTTTTTTGCCAAGCTAACTTGATCTTATCACTGATTGAACTCAATGTAGATAAGATAAGCACTGATTCGTACACGGCTAACAAAATGGCCCGAATGTCCCTAGGGGCTCAGAAAACAATTTGGTTTCTTGGCCCCTAGGCACCCTAGGATGGGGTCTTGCCCGTATATATACGGATATCAGAGAAGCCGTGGAAGAAGAAGAAAAAATGAGAGGAAAACCCTTCAGTGAACGAAGGCGACAGGAAGAACGGATGAGAACACAGAGGAAAAAACTAGACAGAAGCCAATCTTGGTGATGCATCTTCTCTAGCTGATAGGGTGACTTGTCATGAGGCTCGGAAAGATAATCATTGTCAAGATTCTGGGGTTATCTTATCAATCACTCTTTGCCGGTTTAGCAAAGAGGCCTCTATGCGTGTCTAGGGGAGCTTCTTAGCACATTGTACGGTACTGTGCAAGTGTATGGACGGTTACACTTGGTCTCGCTGTTCGGATATGTAGCTCTGTTCGAAGGTTTTCATAAGAGTGACGGTGCCCCAGTGCATAAATGAAAGTTAGAAGTCAGAAATCCCAAGCCTTGGCAACCATGATGGAGGCAACGCCAGAGGTGAAAAAAAGAATACACAGTGACAAGAACTTCTTGCTTGTGAAGTAGTTTCCTGTCCTCTCAAATCTTTGCCAAGTATTCCGACTTCCAACTTTCACTTTTGGGTGGGGTGCCGTCACTCTATTGCTCTCCTCTCTATTAACTTATCTATCGCTTTTCTCTTTAGTCATCGAATAAGTCACTTTGCTATTGCTCGACTCATCTCAACGCAATGCCACACCACGCGATAGAACGTTTGGCGAATTCGAGCGAGGAACCATCTCGGCTGCCCCCACTTTTCCGGCGGGGGTGGCGATAATCCTTTTCTCCCCGGTCTGTCCGGTGCTAAGCTTTTTTTAAAATAAAAAAAAAAGCAATCATAACTTCCTCTGGTGGTACAAATATACGAATTTTTACAAGTAGCTTTTAGTCATCAATAAACACAGAAAATGGATAATATTATTAGGCCCACTCACCCCAACCGGTTTTTTTTTTCCGCGGTTTTAGAAACAGTGAATTTTGATCCAGTTACGACCTATTAGCACGAAATTATGGGTTTTTTTTGTACAAGTACATTCTATGCCCTCTCAGAGAGATACACACGATTTCTTCCCAGCCGACAATATCTTCAGGATTGTATTATTACTGTGTTGAACATACTAGTGTGATGGCTAGTACTCCCGCGTTCTCATCTGCAATACTTTGGCAATCCAGGATCTTGATATATCTACTGAATACGGATAGTGCGGGCACAGAATATAGTATAGATGTAAGTTAACGGGATGGCAGTAGACATACAGTGGTTACGGATAGTGGACTAATAATTAATAGATTTGTTGGAAAATTACAGAAAAGGCGAGATCATATTTTTGCTTCTACTGCTTTTCCTTTCTTCCATCATCATCACTCACTTATACATTTATCGTTATTGTTTCTTCGCTCTTTTGATTATACCAATCTCTACTCTTTCTTTGGCCACTCCTTTTGTTGCTCCTGTGTTGAGGTGAATATACCGGCATCCCGAAGCTTGCCTATATACACTTCACATATTGGTTCTCACCGACACTGCAAATTATTTTCTTCAAAGGATCATTGGCTGGTTGGTTTATGGTAGGCTAAGCGATTCTAGAGATTTGGCGACCGAAAGCTTATCTCTTGTACACTTGGGCCACTGCTACAGTAGAATTGTGCCGGGTAGGCGGAGAGGGTTGGGCAACCATCCCTACAAAAGCCTACACCGGTGGATATCGTGTCAGATTTACTTAATAAGCTGTTATTGATAGCACAGTATGAAGCTCTTGGCAGGGCACAAGTACTGTAGACGGCTGAATCATGCCTGCACTGAAACATCTGACCTCATCACACAGTACCTATACCGGTACAGGTACAAGTAAAGTACCGGTACTGTCAGGTAGAATCGAAGTAGAGGACAGTAGACTATTCTAAGAAGGAAGGCTCTTCACTCACCCCACAGTACACTTGCTAGATGGTTCGTTTCGTGACAATCTCTCAAGTTACGGTAATACACGTACAGCAACTGCCCACCCAGTCTGTATTATCAAGTGACGAATTCGCGCTCTTAGAAAGTCACGTTTGTCACGCACTTATTTACATTTACAAGAAAGGCCATCACATTGACCATCCAGAACATCCAACGTAAATTTACAACCACCAACCTGCGTGCCTATACGTCTTAAAGAGTCTCATTCCCGATGTTTTCTCAGTTGCCATTATCTAGCCCTGACCCATTCGCTTCTCTCTCTCTCTCTCTCTCTCAATGCCATCATCACAAATTGTACTGCATTTGAAATCTACACCGGGCCGTATGGAAGATATGGTATCTCTCTTCGGAACCACGAGTGCAGAGGAGGATTATTAGAGCCCTGTTATCTCCTATCTCGAGATAAACCATACTGGTTGCTAGGTTTGTCACCTGGTTGGGTATATTCAGATGGTTTACGCCGAGAAAAGTGGATGGGGAATCCTTGGCGAGTTACACGAGGGGTGAGATGGTTCTGGCACAGACGGTAGACTCGCCGTGGGATTTTATCGAATTATTCCTCGCGGATATTTATAACCCCTGTCATAATGGAAAGACCTATGAAATCAAGCAATCAGGATCCTGATGTTTTCCGTTCTCCTAAGAACCATTCTTACCAAAATGCTATTCAACATCAGTTGGAATTTTACCTTAGCAAAATTTTCTGCAGAGCACTAATACTCCCCGGCTTTCTTAAGAATCTAGCACCGCTACAAGCGGCTACACCAAAGTTTGAAACTGCTTTCATTCCATTCCCGGCAGTGCCGCACCGCAGCATACACAGCAAAATCATCGGTCTCGGTACGTGTGCCATATCACGCAATGTAAGAATTTGGTCGTCGGGTATTTATTTATTTGATTTATTTAGGCCAACCCGTGAACACCGGCGATTCAAAATCAACTTGTGCGGCATGATACCTTACTGCACGGCACAGGGGATGGATTGGGGGGGCTGTTTCTTGGTTCTAAGTCAAGCCTCTGGACTAAATGGTGTAGCAAACTCAAGTTTTTTTTTGCTACCGAGTGGTACCTATATTCGTAGGGAAGAGACGGTATCGGGGAAGATATCTTTGCGGGTTGACTGGGGGTAGAGTATCATGTTCCCCGGGATGTCTCTTGTGACGAAGCTGCCTGGTGATATTTTTTGGTGGTTGCTGTTGTAATTGCTGTGTAAGTCTTCTGCCTATTTGTGGGGATGGTTAAGTTAGCAACGCCGAATGTTATTGACCTATGCTCGAGTACTATACCGGTACAGTACAGTGCTGTATAGTACTTGGCTCAGTTGCGAAAACCCCTTTGGCAAATACCCTTTGGCAAATACCCTTTGGCGTTCTGGCCCGGAAGAGTCTTTCGCATCCCGACTTAACGGCTATCGTAGCTACCCTAGTTACTTAAGCATTACAATTGAGAGCTGGAATCTTGGCCAAAGGTTCGGGCCAGGAGTCTCATTCACTTAGCTCCGACGTGCTCCTTTACCCCTCAATGGAAGTGCAGGCAATAGTTGCAAATTACAACCCTTAGTAATTAATCCAACCAACTACTCCCCCAACCGGGATACCCGGAGCGAAAGGCCTACTTACTTGGTTCCGGTATCATAACTATTTGATCCCTTCGAATCCCGCTCGCTGCATACACAAAGCGATTCAAAGGCTGGCTTACCGTACTGGGCTAGTTGGGCATTTTGCACACCGTCGGTCTACATACACCTTACAAAGTATCCGGTAGATGTCTACTCCTCTAGGGCTTAGTCAATACCAACAACGTCAGAGGTGCTTCTTATATCTTCGCCAGCAACTGCTTGCTAACTTAGAACTTGATTTATTTTCATCCACCAAGCCAACTTGCGCTCTCGAGAAGAAGAAAAGTCAGGTTTTGATTTACAATTCTCACAACCTCAATTTCAGTACCGGAAACAACAAAACAGAACAGATATGGCTGGTACAGGACTACTAGACGACTACCTCACCAAAGACGAAAAAACCCCTTTATTCATTGCATTCTCCCCATTAAGTCCGACTTCGCCTGGGAGAAGAAAATGTAAAGATCGGGTGCCAGCGATATTGGTTTGTCTCCTTCAATTTTACTGACGCTACAAAATGCTAACCGACACTCTCCCTCCAGTTCGCAGCACAATTCCCCATCCTCATAATAATGGCCTACGCCGCTCCCACCAAGCCCGTAGAATCCATTATTCCAGTCAGCGTTCTCCGCGCTTTCGACGCAGCGTACCTACTATCCATGATCTTCCTAGTGATTTCTCGGATAGCCCCTCGGGAATTTGTTACCTCTTCCCGCATAACCGGTCTAATGATATGCTTCGGATCAGGAATTTACTGCATTGGGGTACAGCGCCCCCTAGAAGGGCTGTCTTTCATAGTGTTTGGTGGATTGAACATGGGACTTGAGCTTTTATTTTCCGCTGGGAAGAGCGGAGGCGGTGCGGGATTGTCCACGGTAATGTTGGATATGTTAGTAGAGTTTGGGAAGGGGGATCTGGGAGTTTTTGCAACAGCGGCACTGGGGACATTGGTTGTGCTTAAGGGATGGTTGTAAGTTTTATTCTCTTCTCAGGATATTTAAAGACATTGACTGATTTTTCACTAGATGGTATGCCCAGCAGGTCATCGGAGTGTACGCAGCCCATATGGAGTCTTCTGGAGAGCAAGGGGTAATGCTGCGCTATTTCAGCTGCTGTGCACAAATTGCTCTATACACATTCTCCGCGTACTGGATCAGTGGAGTCGTCAACAACATCGTGCGTAGCACAATATCCGGAGGTTGGTCAATTCCTTTTGCGGCGCTCAAATATCCCCAATGCTAACCCAACCAAAAGTCTACGTATCCCGCTACAGCCACTATGCAAAACCCCACTCCTGGCCAACCCTCAAAGCCTTCGAAAAGTCTCTAGCAAATATCGGATCCCTCGCAGTCGGCCCGTTTAAGGCGGGTTTCCGCCTACATGATAGCTCGTCATACATATACTCATATATCTCCCTCCACGACGTATCTTACGACGCCGCGAGCGAAAACTACAACGATGTTCTTGAAGAATCCAGTGTCGCCCCATTTCTCACGAGCAGTAATAATATTGACAGCTGCCTCGATAGCATTATGGCACTTGTGAGCTTTACTACCGCGATGTTGGTGTATCTTTATGTGTATTCGGTAGAGGGGAGTTACTTTGAGAATAAGGTGCACATTAATGCCCTTCTGGCTTTTGCGGTCTGGGTCGGATTTCAGGTCTCGGCATTGTGTATGATTCCGTTGAAGGTATGTTACGTTCCCCTAGGATCGCCGAATCGACTTGACGGCTAATGGAGTAATATAGTCTGGAACTGCCACGATATTCACCATCCTAGCGAGCAGCCCAGTCGCTTTCAAGAGAGATTTCCCCGCACAATATTACAAGATCTTAGAAACTTCTCCAGGGATTGAAGTTCAAGATGTCTAAACACTTGTGCAATCCCTAACCCATTTCCCTCCTTTCCCTCCTTCCCTCTCCTTATTCCCTACCTTTCCTTCGTTATTTCATCCGAAAAATGGGTCGGCATATATCACACTGTACTGTACATATCACACATTCTTTCAGGGAACAGGACATCGGAGTTTTGCACCAGCATCGGCTTTCATAGAATTTCTTACATTACACATCCGGAATGGAAAATATACATTATGAAAAATCTTTTGCTTTTACTCAAGAATGGGGTTTATCTGACTACTGCACTGCACTGCACTGCACTGGAAAATACCACACGTTTCGTTGAGATACGGGTCGTGTTGCGTTAATTCTACGCCAGCCTTCATTTTTTTATAGTGACGTGCCGCGAATAAAGTTACATTCCTCCCTTCGCCGGAGCTCGCGCGCCATGGTTGGGTCACCGTGGATTAGTAAACATATACCACTGCTCCACTTGTAAATGCGGTACTGTACCGATTTTCATCCACACTGTATGGTGCTGCTCTGCTGCGTTTCTGGAAGGAAATGATTAAAAGATTGTATGGTCGAGTATCGATTCTCCTGATGACGGTGGAAAAAGAAAAGAAAAAACCTCCCCCCCCCCGGGGCTGTGAATAATGAGAGAAATTAGGGTTTTGATATCTATTCTGGAATGTCTGTTACTGGGATTTGACGTTGATGGTTTCTCGAAATTTCTTGATTGATGGACCGGACGGAAGTTGAACTAGAGGATACTTTACTCTGGGAGATGATGATGGATTGTTGGGAGAGTAGAGTGTAAATTCCTTGCACACCCACTGTACCCGAGAACTTTGAACTTCCCTACTTGGTGTACCATTTCGCAAGGAGGTACTGTACAGTACACGGGACGCCAGAACAGAGGTGCAGTCCCCTGGAGAAACTAACCTATACCTGTACTTCCCTTGGTCTACAATATCGGGTGGAACAACGTGGATTTTTGGAAGTGTTGGCTCACTAGCAGCCAACAAGTCGATATACAGAGGTTTGGGATAGCCACATTCAAAGCAGCACGGTTGTATTTTCTGAAAACCCACCTCTAGCATAGCCCGTGTGCTGTACCTTCACCGTGCAGTACCGAGAACTTAAAAAATCTCCCGATCGTAGCAACTCTGTGATTTTCCATCGTTCCGGATTCGCCTGATGTTATGGTGGATAAAGATTATCACGGGAGAGCCCTCGCATCGATCGTTAGCTATGAGAACCCCTCCGGTACTTCACTGACTGCTGGATTGGTTATTATTCGACTACTTACAATCTGAGAGTTCACAAATTTGTGCGCTAAGTTTACAACCATAAAGCTTCCTTTTTTTCATCACATCGTCACCGGAGATGACAGGGATGTGCAATGATGTAGGATAAACCACAGTGGATGAGGGTAGAGGTGCAGTGTTGGCAGGAGCAGGGGTGAAGATAGCATATATATATATATATATATATATATATAATGAGCCAAGGCATATCCAGTCAGTCAGTATTGAATGATGTCGATGTCTTGTTGCGGATTGTATGTAGTAGAGAGATGGGGGGCACCTAAGTTCCCCACCTTTTCCTAACAAAATAGCATAGAAGTATCAAGCCGAAAGGTGGAGAACTAAGCTTCCACCCCATACAATACCCAACCATCTCATGCTTACCCACCGGCTAGAAAAGAAAAAAGTACAAGCGAGTGATCACCTATGATTCGGGCATGATGAGAACCTCATCGCCACGGCTGGTGTGATTGACAAAAGTCCCATATCTATGTCATGATATCTCACACGAGGTATAGTCAGTGACTGAGAATGAGGTTCAGGAGTCCGTTTTTTTTGGGGGGGGGATCGACCTCGCCAGATGAAAGATGCGCGGTCGGGTAAGCAGACAGACAGATGGGAGTGAGTAATAGACTCCTTGGGCAGTTATGAAGAATGCAGGATAAATCGCGGATGTTCGGACTTAGCTGCTGGCTACTCCGTCTCAGGCCAGCATCAGGGCAAAGAATGGGGAAGACGTATCTCGGCCGTGTCAGTCTTGTTTAGTTAGAGGAGGCGGCGTTTCCTGTCGATAGAAACACAACGTCAATAACGTCCACTCGACAGCTACATCTTTGGAGATGAATGAATCATGGAGGGGTATGCAGGGAGAGGATATGATGATCCCTGGTGATTTTTATTAAAAAGCAAATAACGTATCGAACAATAACGGGTGTGCATGGTATGGTTTTCGGAGGAGTTGTGTGAATATCGGCATTGATTGTCTCTAAGAATAGAAGTAATGGAACACCCTGATAGTTATCCGGGATATATATTCTCCGCTCACAACTGCCAACCAAAATACAAGCTAGACTAAAAGCCAAACAAGAACATGAAGAGAAAGGACAGAGGTTGTAGCGGCACACACCAGCCCCAACCATGACTTCAATGCAGACAAAAAATCAAAATTTAAAAAAACGTCTGAGAAGAAAAAAAACAAAAAGAGAAGGAAAGAAAAAAAAACATGAAACAATAAGTACCTGCAGGTGATAGCATATGAATGAGTGCTGCAAGGACAGAACACGAAAAATTCTCTCAACACAATTGACATCACAGTAAAGCTTTCACATCCAATTTCTATCCCCTTTTTTTCTGCCTCCAATCTACTATCATTGCACAGTCGTAGTATGTAACGCCCACTGATAATGAATTCCAACCTATACCCGTTTTATCATTTCACCCCAATGTTGCTGTATAAACCCGGTATCTGCACTTCACAAAAGATCCAGCGCACTCATCCCTTTCCCCACTCCAGAACCTAGCCATTCACCATACAATCACCAGGCAATCACACACATCCCAATAGTATCACGGAAGAGAATGGGAAGACATAATGGGTGTCAATAGTTTATATTTCCATAAAATTATCTACAAAAATCGACACAAGACCAATCCCCCCTTCTTCAACCCATTAATTAACTAACCTTTCCACCTTGTTATCACCATTAATGGTTCTTATGAACCGCAATTTCTGTCGGCGGGAAATCCTCAAAAAAGAACCTTCCCCCCCGCCAATCCATTCCAAGCACAATGACCCGAGATCCAATAGCCGCATAACCAACAGCATCGCACCAAGTCCATGTAAGCGCCCGGACCGTGCAGATACTAACCGCGGCATCCCCCAATCCGAGCAGCTTTGTGCGCCTGCTTCCCCACGGGTTGCGTTGCTGGCACATGCTCCACTTGTACGTGCTGCGCAGCTGGCTGGATACTTCGCGCACCCAGAATACGCTTGGAGAGCCGCCGGTGGTGTCACAGATGTAGGAGGCTTTCGCGGTGACGTTTTGCATGGTGGCTTCGTCGGTGAAGGTTATGTTCATGAGGAATTTCGGGGTCAGGTCGTTGATGATTTCCAAGGCTGCTAGGGCTTCGGGACTGGTCCAGTCGCCAGAGACGACGCCGTCTTCGGGAACGGAGGCGGCGGCGGGTGGGCGAGGACGGAGGTGGCAAACGCCAGGAGGGCCAAAGCCAGGAGAGTGAGCTTTAAGATAAACATTTTGTTTTTGAAGGTTGTTTTTTTTGATACTTTCCAAGTTTGGATTTTTGAAAGGGGTTTTGGTTTGAAGTGAGGGAGGAAGTTGTGTTTGTGTGTGAGGAAAGAGAGGACCATTGAGCTCTATTTACAGCTGAGCGGTTGTGGTCTCTCAGCGGCTGTGGAATTTACTCATACCCTTATCACGATCACATCTACCAACCACAGATAACAGATAGGTGCACCAAGTATCACTCGGGCCATCATCCCTTTACATCTAACTGTCGGAATTTGTGCATGCTCGTCGTCACCCTATTTTTTTACACCAGCTTGCATCACCTCTCTCCCGTCCTATAAAGATTCTGCTTCCCTTCTTACCTATTCTCCTTTTATTCTTTCCTTTCTCTTCTCAACTTTCCATCTCCAGTCTTATCTTGATCAACTCCACCTTCTCATTCCCCACACGCTTCCTCCTGTGATCAACCTTTTCTGAACGTACTAGATCCAGATTCTGCTTTCTGTGGCTATTCTCCCAATTTTAACACCGACTCTCTGCCATAAACAACGAACCTCAAGTTATCCTGTTAGTTAACATCAACCTCCTCACCTCCCCTACAGCCCCTCCGAACCTGCTCAAAAACCGCATCTTCCCTGATAGCAATTCCTCGACCTCACACTCTCCCCCTTCCACACTACCATACCTTAACCCAAGATTTGCCACCCCCACCCCCACCTATCACACAAACAAAAACCTCACCCACCCTCAGCTCACAAATGTTGTCCTTACCCCTCAATTACCCCTTCCACAAAAAAAAACAACCCCAGATATTCAATTTCCAGGATGGGAGTCCTCCCCTTTCTCCAATTTAACAAACTGTTTCCCGTTAATGAGATGATTTGCGTTACTTTTGTGCTGTGCTGTTGCGGGAGGGGGTGAGTCCTACTCTGACATAGAAAAGCAATTGTCGTTGGCAGAGTGGTGTGGGCTTAACGCAAGCTATGCCCGCTTTCTGCACGGCGGAGTTTTGGTTTGATTTGGGAGTGGAATTGGGTGGAGGGGGTGTTGTTGCTGAGGCCCGGGGGGTTTGGCAGGTTAACGCCGGTGGGGATAGACTGTGGGAGTAGGAGTAATAGGCGTTAGAAGGAAGGGTATGGTAGTTCATCACAGAAAGAGGGTGCTTCTGCCTACCTACCACAAGTATGAACATGCAGCAATTTAGAATCAACAGCATATTTTCTTTTGCGGAGGGAAAAGTATTACATATCATCTCATTTTAGCCACGCGGATATTGATCTACTGTGTCTTTAAGTTAGACAGTATCACAGCCACTCAATCTAACCTATATACCACTCCACGCATTACCATCCCATCACCACCGAATGACACCCCATGATGCAAATCTACCCAAGTATTTACTTTACTAATCTACCAGATCATACCATACCATGCTAGCATACATAAATACATCCCATCACTTCTCCTCCCCCTCCTCTTCCTGTTCCTCCCGTTTCTCCTCCTTCTCCTCCCCAGTCGGCAAATTCTTCAAATCAGCCTCTACCTGCCGCCGCCTCTCCTCCGCCTCTCTCACCCCCTCTTCAAAATCCCTATATACAACATCCACCTGCCTTCCCGGCAGCGCCTCCAACCTCTCCTCCACACGGGCCCAGGTATGCGGATACCAATTCTTTGCCCAGGCCGCGACTTCATCTTTCCGCTTCTTGATCATGGTGGTGTATAGCGCTCCCAATCTACTTTATCAGTCAACAAGCTATGAATAGATGGATAGGGGATAATACAATCGAACATCAGGCTCGACACCCAACCCTTTCATCTCCTTCGCCACCTTCCACCCTTCGTCCCACAGGCCATTTCTCCCAAGGGCTTCAACATACGCTGCATAATCGCTCGCGGAGAATTTATAACCCGCGGATCGAAGCTGGCCCCAGAGAATCTGTGCTTGTGCAACTCCCCCGTGTGGAATGCGCGAGGCGGCGTCGAGGGCTATAGCTACGCTTTCGCGATCGGGGCCTTGTACGGATCGGCGTATACTCCCGTCCCAGATCTCCAGTGCCCGTGATGGCAGGCCGCAGGCGACGTACGCTGTCATTAGACAGTTCAGTAACCGTGTGTCGGGGTCGAATTGGTAGTCTAGTTTCAAAGCGTTATGTACTAATTTCAGTGCTTCCAGATCGCGATTCGCGGCTACGCCGAGGAGTGCGGCGCGGTAGGTATATTTTAAAGGTTTGCGCGTGCGGCTTTGGCGCATGTGCTGGAATATCATGACGCCCATGTCGCTGCGTCCCAATTCGAAGAATAGGGTCATAATATCGGTGCGCTGCCGGACGCTGGTTTCGGGGAATACTTGGTAGAGGATTTGGTAGGTGTCCCATGCCGCCTCTATACTCGTGTTTGAGTTTGAAATGTGGGAGATCATGAGCGTAATTATGCTGGACTTTTCGTGGTTCGTGGCGTTCTCGCGGGTTAGGAGGTTTATCACTTCCTTGAAGCAGCAGTCTTCCAGCAGTGTGCGCAGCAGCGGGCAGAGGGTTTCGACATCCAGTCGGACGTCCCAGTCCATTAGGTCGGTGTATATGGCTTGGATGGCGTCCTTGTCGAGAGTGGACTGGGTGCAGAGGTGTCGGAGGAGGTGCTTCACTTCGCCCGCGTGGTATTCCCGTGGGATGGATTCGGTTTTGAGGTCTTCGTACACGCTCAGGGCTTCTGCTGTGTTGGCTTGGTTGATTTTGTGCTGTAGCTTCAGCTCGAAGGTTGCTCGGTCGTGGTTGAATCCTCGGGCGTCTGCTATTGAGAGGTAGTCTTCGAATGGGAAGTCAGGTCCTGATACCGCTATCCCTGAGCGGAGAATGTTGTTTATTGTGGTAATGTCTGGCGAAGGCAGTATCTCCACTTCTTCCGCCCTTTGCTCCATCATGTCCAATAATTCGTCAATCCTCCCGGGATCTGTTCCGAGCGCCAGATGCCATTTAAATACCACATCCCACGCCTCCTTCCCCATGTGCAGTCTCTCCCTCTCCCCCAGCAGAGTATCCATAATCTCACTGCCCCAAGCATAATTACTCGTGTCCAAACAAGCCTTGATTATCTCCACATACGCAGAAGCAGTAGGCCCAGTCCCGGACTCGACAATCCTCCGATACCACATCTTGGCCTTATCCAGCTCCCCCTTTTCACAGTAGAGCGTGACGAGCGGCGTATACAACTTCGGATCCATCTCCACCTTTGACTTCTCCAGCCGCTCCCAAGTGCGCAGTAAAACCTCTTCATCCCCTTGAGACGAGAAGCCCTCGAGCACCTTCTCCCAAACAACCCGCTCATTCTCCACCCCTTCAAACTTCCCCGAGAACTCCTCCGCGACCTCCAGCGCTTCCGCAGAATTCCCTGTTCGAGACAACATGTGCACGATCATGACTATATCCCCATCCACCAGCCTTCCCCCTTCCTCCTCCGACGAAGATAAATTCCTGAGCGCAGAGAACATGGCCCGAGCAAGGAGCACCTGATTCTCCGTACTCCCGCGATACACCACCCCCAGCGCCTTCCTCATCGACTCAACGGGGAGATCACCACGGACATGTTCGTAAACCTTCAAAAGCCCGTAGGCATAATCATCCACAATAATAGATCCTTCATGCGCCTCCACAATCCCACGGAACGCTTCCGCCAGCTCCGCGTGCTCCGGCGCCCGTCCGATCTGATCGTTAAGGTAGCGGGACAATTGTCCGATTGTGACTATGTCCCGACGGATGGACTTCCATGTTCGCGGGTGCGCGCGATGGTGCCAAGTCCAGAGGTGCGACACGGGTTGGCGCAGGAATTTCGCGGGGGGCTTGGTGGGGGTGTTGGTGGGGTGGGATTTTCGGGGTGGGGGCGAGGGGGCGAAGGGCTGAGGTGGTGGGGTGTGGTTGTGGTAGTGGTGGAGGAAACATCGATGGTCGAATTGGCTTCCCCGCCGGGCGAGGCGGAGTGTGTACGGGCGCATAATGCCCGGGGGCGGGGAGGTGAGGGTGGTTTGCTGAGTGGTGGAGTGAAGGTGACGGTAGTGGGGGAGTGTGTAAGTGGAGGAGGAGGGGTAGGCGACTCTGTTGTTGGTTGACGTTTGATGTCGGGATTTGCCTTGCAGCGGTCACTTGCTGATTCGGTAAAGGTGCTGTGGCCCGTTGGTTTGTTGCTATCATACAATTTGATGCTGGATGGCGAAGATGAGTGATTGAGATGGATGATTTGATGAGAGGCGGACAACGGTCAATTCTTATCATACCCGATCTTATCAATTACCGTAATTCAAAGCTCCAGACCAACATCGGCCATGTTGGCCAGGTACGATAAATCAATTTCACCACCTCCATCACGCATTCACACAACACCACAGAACAAACCATCTACTGTATCAAACAATGCACAATCCCCATTTTAAGCCATTGACCCAAGATATCCCCCATTCCCATTCCCATTTTCCAACCATAAAATAATGTTATAAAATTACAATTTCCCCCACGGTAAAGAGAAAAAGAAAAAAAGATATTCAAGCTCTGCCATGTTCCATCCATGAGATTACAATGCACCCCCACCAAGTACCACCACTACCACCACACACCCACCCTAATAAATCCCTTCCGGAAAAACAGCCTTCTTACTCACCCCCCTTCTCAACCATTTAGCAACGTAGTAAACCTCCTTCGATTCCTGTTTTTCCTCAGCGACATGTTAATCAACCGAAACAACATCCTACCTGCCAAATACTAAAAGAAAAAAGGAAAAACTCACATCTCTGGAAGCCTCCGGTTTTTCCGTACAAACAGAGGCGAAAACCTCCCCCAACCTCTTCCTCAATTCCTCCTCTTGATCGCCCCGGTAGACTTTGCAGACAAAGATGCCCGGTTTCCGGAGCACGTCTATTGCGAATGATAGTGCGGTGTAACATAAATCCTACCCGCCCGCCTCATCAATAACCACCACGAGGGGAAGGAAGGGGGAGACTGGGGGGGGTATACAATACTATAAGCATGATCCCTAACCGGGATCCCACTCGTATTCATCAACCTAAGAAACACATTATCAAAACTCTTCCTCCAAGTGAACGAAGTGATTGGCCAGGGATCCGACATATCAGAGAGCACGACATCAACCGGCCTATCCGCCCTATCATCCTCCTTCCGCTCCCCACCCTCCCCACTCATATACCCGGCCAACTTCTCAAACCTCTCTTCGCGCTCAACATCCCTCTCCCGATCTACGTAGCCCCTCTCCATCGCCTCAAACTCCTCCTCGTCCATACCTCCCTTCCTCAAATATCTATTCTGCCTCATGCGCCCGCGCTCGGGATCCATTAGGAAACTTTTCAGCAGCGAGCGCACGCCGGGAGACTTCATGGAGCCCTGGAAAGTGGATACGCCCGCCGGTGGCTGCGCGGGGAGTATGTCCACGCCGATTACTCGTCCCGTAGGAGCGACCTTGTCGATCGCGACTTGGCTCCAAGCGCCCGGGGCGAAGCCGAGGTCTACCACGGTCTGCCCGCAGTGGAAGATCTTGTGGAGCGAGTCGATTTCCAGGAGTTTGTACGCCGCGCGGGACTTGTACCCGTTGTGCTTGGCGGACTGGGCGAAGACGTCGCGGGCCTGGCGCACCTTCCAGCTGTTTGAAGAGGAGGAGCTTTGTCGGCGTTGGATGCTTGAGGTGCATGTTGATGTTAGGAGGATTTTTGTGCATGCCGTTTGGGAAGGGGGGGGGAGTAGCGAAGGTGACGTTGCTATTCGGCGGAGGGCGGTTGTTGTTGCTGCCATGTTTTTGGTTTTCATCGCCGAGTGGGTAGGTGTGTGGCGGGGTGGTGGGGTAGTTGCATTGAGTTTGCTTGGTGGTTTACAGTTATCAGTTGAGCCGCATTCAGGGGTTGTCACTCAGATCTGTGGTTCAACTGTAGTCTCGGTCAGAAGTACCGTAAAAACCGAAATAATTGCTAAGACGTCCAGACTTCCCCCTTGGGATTAAGGGGAGAAAACAGAACGAAAAGATTGCCTTTCAGCCCTCAGCTAAGACAAATAAAAAGAAAAGAAAAAAAACAGCAGACCTTGCCAGGAGAGGCAAATCCATCGTCCTAGCGAGACTCTCAATTATTTCGGTTTTTACGGTAGTTTCAGCCACTCAGCAGTTTGATCTTGCAGCACCATCACAACAAAATACACTACGTTCAAACCCATAACCACATCATCTCTATCATGGATCAATTTCACATTTCCTTCTTTATCTACCATCCAGCAAGCACCTCTGGCAACCTTCCTCATATCTCTCCAACCCCGTCCTCCTCCTCCCCTCTTTCTCCAGACATGCAAATTCGTAACAAGTCATACAGTAATATCACATCTCCTCACTCGTCCCCACGCTCAGCGAAAAACCCAACTTTTAAGCCCACGCGTGCTAAACCAAACGAACACAAAGGCCCACCCCACCGCAAATCCCATCAAAAGCTCCATAAAATGCCGCGGAAAAGAAGAAGTTATCACATCAATCACGAAAGAGAGAAACAGAAAAAGCCAAACAATGCCCAGAAAAACTGCTGGTTCAGGTAGATGTGGATCCAAAAAAGAAAACCCAGCACCTCTCTACACTCCAATACGCTAATTATATACAGACAGAAGCTATATCCACCTAGTCATGCCCCACGTTAAAAGGAAAAATGACAAAGGCGGTGGGGGGTAAAAAAAATGTAAAAACAAAAAGGAGTGATGAAGAAAAAAAAAAGGCGAAAAAAACAACCCAGTTGGAAGAAAAAAGACGGCAATGATGAAAAAACCTACAGCAAAATGATGAATGCTGAATGTAAAAGAAAAGTGAAAAAAAAAAAAAACAGCACAAACCGACCGATCCCAGAAAAGAACACAAGAAAAGAAAAAAATGAAAGACTGTAGACGAAGGGAATATCCCAGCAAATGCACCAGTACCAGTATGTAAAAAACGATAAGAAACCAGAGAAAGCTGTAAGAAAAGAAAACATGCCCCTAACCAACAAGAATGAAACATGTAACAAAGCGAGAATATGTGCGCCCATCAGTGTTGAAAAAAAATGTGGAGAAAGTGGGCGCTAAAAGAACAAGACGAATTCCCAAATCCAGTGCTTTTTCTAACAAAAAATCATCTCACGACAAGGAACCATTCGCTATACCAAAAGAATCCCGATATACGATAAATCTCAGACCATTGACCCATTGCCCGAAAGAAACTAAAAGAGACGCTATTCGAAACAGGCGTAAAAGTGTAACTCCACCCTCCTATCCACTTCTCACTCCGCGTATTCTCCAGTCTCATATCATCTACGTCCCTCCAAGTATTCAACCCCATGGAGAACTGCTTTCGGGCTTCTCCCATACCATCATATCATCCTCATCATCAGCAACACGGGCTGAAGAATCATCTGGCCCCCAGAGCCCCTCGAAGATTGTCGCCGGAGACCTTCTTCGAGATTCAACCCACCTTACTGAATCAGTTTCCAACAACTGTGAGACAGTAGGCCGATGGTCCGGGTCAGCCGATATCATCCAGGTAACCAGTTCCTCCAAGCCACCCTCCAACATGAAATCTGGTGGGTTCACCAGATCACCGGCTCGGGGAGAATGAAGCAAAGCGGGGTCCATTTTGGTACGTAAAGCGCGTCGGCTGATATGAAGTGGTTGCGATGAGTCCGATATCTGACTATCAAGACTAGACGATGATAGGCTACCGAGCACGACGGTCGAGATGGGATTGCCATCCTCATCACGGACAACCAACTCGCCAGAAGAACTAGTACTAAGAATAGGGGCAACACTAAGATTGCCACTACGAAGACTTTGCCATTCAGGTCCGTTGGGAGGAAGTGCCTCGTTCCCGGCAGCTTCAATCATCGTGAGCCCAAGGGCAAAAATATCCACGGGCTTGTCGTATCTGTGTGACTCTATGACTTCCGGAGCAATGTATTCTCGGTCACCTTCACGCTCCAACTCCCGTGAGGCCGGCCATCGCGTTGCCATCCCAAAGTCACTAATCTTTAGGGCACCGTCAAAAGTAATCAGGACATTCGCAGGCTTCAAATCTAGATGAATAAAGCCCGAGTCATGGATGTGTTGAAGTCCCTGATGTGTCACAATTAGATTAGAAGGAAATTAGATTGTAGGAAGGGAAGGGGGCTTACCAAGCACAGTTCGAGAAGAACCTTCCATACACGAAACTCATCTAGTCTACCCTTATTCCCATGCTGCTCTAGAAACTTGTCCAAGCTTCCATTTTCGCAGAACTCTGTCTGAATGTAAAGGTATCCATCCTCATCCCAGCTATCCACAAATTCGAGAACGTGTTCACTTCGTCCAAGCGACTTGAGAATTTGAACCTCCTCTTGTCGGCGATCCTTCTCCCGGGCACTAAAATATCTAGATTTTGATTTCTTCACTGCGTATGTTTTTAGTAAGGGCTCACTATTCCCAAGGGGAGAGCTTCCAAACGGTGAAGAATGCTTTGGTGTGGCGAGTTGATGAGGGGTAGATGGATTGAGTGACGCAATGAAAGCGTTTCTACGGGGTCGGCCTTCCGTGACCTGATAAACTTCCGAAAACTCTCCAGATCCTATATGCTTGATTTCCGAAAATCTTGATAAGAAGCTGTCGGTAACCTCCACTGATCGTCCGTCTAGTGACTGTACTGTTCGAGGTGGGCGTGGCTTAGTGGCGCTAGTAAAATCAAAATGAGCTGAAAAGAAATCCCTCGCAGGTGTTGCTGGCAGGCTCATCCGGTGGGTATGGTTCGCCCGTCCAGAAATGGAAAGACTACTTGGATCCGGTGGCTGGATATTATCCTTCGGCGTTTGCGGTTCGAAATTTTCACTATACCTAACTCTCAAATCGTCGGCTGAATTCACACATGTTAGTAACAAGGACGAATGAGCGTCAATGAATAGAATCAACTCACAGCTTTGCTCTGTTCGTGCTCGCTTAGCAGAATTGAATATACCTCCAATATTACCGTAGACCTTCTTGGTTGGTGTAGGGGGCAAGTCATAATCGGCACTTGATTGAGACTGGCCCAGATCCAATTCGTCGTCCGTACTCAATGTGCTGGCTTTTCTATCAAGAGTACCAAATCCAAGCTTAACACCTCCACCGTTATTGCCGAATGGTGTCGATGTATTTGCGAAATCCGTCATAGACATTCTACTTCCCCCCATCCCACTCTGAAAGCCAGAAGATCCGAATGCATTGTTTGGTCTCTTACAAGGTGTGTCCGGTTGTGGACCGTGATCTTTATCTGCATGCATAAGACGGCCACGTTTCGGGACAAATCCTGTAGAGTGAAAGGCTGCAGGGTTAGGCCTTGCGAATCGAAAGTTCTGAGGTGTCCGCCATTCGTTGGAGCCCTCGCTATTACCTTTCCCCGACTCTGGTCCAGGGGACTGTGACGAGAAAGTGTTCTGCGACAGAGGGTGGGGGTGATGACTTGTCGATTGTGATGCATTAGCTCCATGATGTGGGTGTACAGAAGCACTAGGTAACGATGAACCGTTACTTAAAGACCCGCGCCTTAGGCTATGAAAGTTATCGACTGAAGTCACACGACGAATTTTGGATGCTGGGTCGGAAGGAGTGATAAAATCATGCTGGCGAGCCTGCGGTCGGGACCGTGCAAAGGAGGGCTTTTCAATGCTAAATCCATGACCAGCCGTCTTTTTTATGCTGCTGGGTCTCTTTGGTGTGGTAGTGTGGTGAATAGGCGTCGGTGATTGACCAAAGGAAGGCGATCCAAAGGTATGCTGTTGTTTGTGTCCTGAACTATACAAGCCAAATTGAGAGCGTCGCTTCGCGACAGGTGACCCACGGCTTGCCTGATCCAAATTCATTATACCATCACTCCTTTTAAGTGGACTGCCTGCGGATGGTGGGCTCTGTGTCCCGTTTTCCATACCCAATCCGGCGCGAGCCTGACGTTGTAAAGCAATTTTTTCGCGAGGACTCGCTCGGGGGCTCGAGGAACCGGAGCGAAGGGTCATGCCACTCGAATTCATGTGGCTCGTAGTCGTAAGCGAGAGCGGGAATTTTACTGGGCTGACGGGAGTCGTCGATGATCCTCTTGATTTTAGTGGCGTTAGCCGTCTTGTACTCGATCGTGTTTTAACAGAGGATGGAATTGGAATCGCAAAAGGTGATGAGCAAGAAGTTGGTGAGCGAAGCATGTGATGTCGCGAGGGCGACGTTGTGTGTGGTGCAGAAAACAGGGTGGCAGTTTCGCCGTGGTGGCGATGAGGTGAATACGACGCGACCATAGTATGTCGGAAGCGACGCTTTCCAGTTGGTCGCAAAGGTGACTGTTGAGTTTAGGAGCTAGGGTTGGCTCTGCTCGGCTTTGCAGATGGTGATGCAAAGTTTTGTTTTTGTCGAGGGAAAAAAAGGATCGATGAGGAAACAAGATTAGAGGGTACGGGTACGGTGTGGATGATATGCCCGATAATATTTGAGAAGGGTGGATGGTAGGCGAGCGTGCTGTGTTGTCGGGGGTTGACGCGTTAGCATTACTCAGGGGAGCGTTACGGCCATAAATTTAGGGTGTGTTGCCGTCCAGAAGATGCCAACCAACGACACCACAACAAACGAACGAAGGAAGGAACGCGGGGGAACACTTAGGGGAAAGATTGCTGACTCACCCAAATTAATACCGTACGTATCCAACCTTAACCACGTGAAAACTCACAAAAAAATCAAAAAAATAAATAAATAAAGGTCTTGTTGTATAAGACTCGACCACCAGAAAAAATGCTCCTCAAGGCAAGAAGAAGAGTAATAAAAAAAAATAAAAATGGATGAATCAAGAATTTAACAAGAAAACGAGAAAAAGAGAATTATTAATACCAACAAGATCTATGAGATTGGAATCTCTCTCCACGGGGTTTGTTTTTTGTTTTTTGTTTGGTCTATCGAGAGAGTTATTGAACGTTGCCCGGGAAATATATATATTTGTTGCTAGTCGGTTCACCCAAAGAGCAAGTACTGAGTCGTTCTTCTATGTATTTGTAGTATCGAGGCCGTTATCGTTGATGATTCGTGGTAATTAAAAAAAAGTGATGTCGTCAAAAAAAAAAAAAAAAGAGAATCCAAAGCGATACCGTAACGCCCAGAATAACTCGTAAAAGAAAAAAAGAAGTTGCGAAGAATTGAATCAATAAAATAGGTAGAAAGAATCGAAATCAAACGATTGTAATATGATGCGTTCCACGCTACCTTGCCTGCCTATCAAAGGGCTTGAGAGTTTTTGGAGTGAGGATATCGGGTCCTGGTGCAATGAATTTGGTCGGTTTCAAATGGGTGAGATGTAGCGGGGTACAAAGGACAAACCTTCTACCGAGCAACAACGAAAGTGAGTGTAGAGAAATAGAGGTTGTAAAGGAGATACGGTAATCAGAGGTCACGAAGATAGTGGCAGCTGAGGGGAGATGTGGGTGTAAAGGATGAGGGGAAGATGTAAGGTATGTACTATGAGGATGAGGAGTAGCAAGAGTGGTGGGGGTTGTAGCAGGAGTATTAGGGGGCGAACCAATGTGGTAACAGGTTCTCACACTATCTCACTCTTCCTCTCACTCCCCCTCACAGTGAAGCGGGAGTTGCAGCGGGGAATGCCTATGAAGTAAGGATTCCGCTTGTGATAAGAAGGGCACGTAGGATGTTAGGAAGGACGGGATGATGATGAGGGAGGGAAGGGGGAAAAAAAAAAAAACAATGGAGTCCCCGTTAGTACAGCAACGGCACTGTACGCGCTTGTCGTTAGGCGAAGGAAGGGGGTGGATGAGGTTTCGTTATGCTGTGCTCGATGAGACTTTCCTTTCCTTTCAAACTCCGCTCGCTTGGGTGAAGTGTGGGTTTCTGGTGTTTGTTCTGCCGTCGTCTTCTTGATTAAGCACGAAACGGTGACAGTTGCAGTACCCGTCGTCTCAATTGGCGCGAACAAACAAACGAAAGTAATCTGGATCGAACCGCTGGTGGAAGGGAAAACAAAGGAACTCTGGTAGATAAGCTCTTTGTTTTTGTTTTTTTGAGGAGGTGTCTCTTCCTTTTCAGACTTCTCAGGTTCTGTTATTCCGGGGCCATCGATCACAGCTTGCTTGATTGCCTCCCTTTCGCTCGCCGTTCAGGGCTCCAAGGCAGGAAAAGGGTGGACGACACCTGAAGACTTCCTGGTGTTTACGATCAGAATGGGAAGCGGACAGGAATAGGACGTTCAGAACGCAGGGCGATTGGTCCTCCCTGGAAGAAATGGTGAAAGTGGTAGTAGGTGCAGTGTGCAGCAATTGTTACGGGCATATGGTTACGCGGGTGATGGGACATGCATATTACAGTTTGGGAGGTGGGATGGAAATTCTTCTATTTTCCAACAAGAATCAAAACAAACAATGGAAAATCAAAACAAACACCCGTTGCTAGCAAGCTACACAGTGATGACTAACACAGGCAAAGAGAACAAAATCACTGTGCCGTTTGCATAAAGCTACTTAATTTACAGACAAGAGGTCGCTTGTGCCGTCTCTGGCACGTAACTGCGGCAGAAACCCTCATGGCGCCGCTCACCAAAATAACCCGAGTACGATACTGCGGCCCTGCTATCATAAGTTATCTACAGCGATATCTCCCTAGACTCATCAATAATTCCCCGTTTTATTTTTTCCGTTCGGAAGTGTCATATCCCCAAAATAGTAGATTTCGAAACCAATTGATAACGGGAAGTGTCTGTCAGCAGCTACGAGTACTAAGGTACTGAAGCGCTGATTCGATCCTGGTTTCACACTGGCCGTTAACTTAATGGTGGATAGTGGCTGTGATAACCAGACTCAACACTCGACTTCAGTATCATACTCGAGTAGATAGTAAAAGTATCTGATTACCGTAAGCACTACGGTACCCCAAGCGATATTTCTTTCTTTTCATAAACTTCTCGTCACGAATTATGCGCGGATTTGGTCATACCCACTGCGCCATACTCGCCTGTTACACTACAGTCTTAACCGTAGTCGCGACGAAACTGGGCGGGTGACGAACAGGGGTAACTTATTTGACGGGCAAAAAGAGAATTCGCCAGGGTTGGGTAACAGAAAATTACTTGTTACTGATCCCTGTTCGTCGCCCGCCAAGTTTCGCCGCGACTACGGTGAAGACTGTAGCAGCTTAAATACTTTAGGCATCCACCTAGTACTTATCTGCTAACAATCCATTCTCACCAAACTACCGGTAGTCGACGCCATAGAATGAAATTTGATAAGCTCAGGCAACCGGTTCAATATGACATAGGTACAGTTTCATAGAATGTTCAATGTCCCGGCGTTCTTATGTCGGTAAGCGACAGTAGAAATTGTAAAAGTGAGTGAGATATTATGATACGGTAGCAAAATTGAGGCATACAATCACGGAGCACCTCAATACACGACCCGCCAAAATACACGTTCACACTGATTAACCCGTGGACTAGGACTGTTTACCAATAGTAGACAAATAAGCGGTGACCATACCGAACAGCTTCCACGATTGACATAATATTCTTATGTTCCATAAACAGAGACATTGTAAATCCCTTCAAGTTCTCACACTTACTGTAACATCTCGAAGAATCCTACCGTATACGTATTGTACGTGGACAAAATTAACCGAACACCGCATGTGAGTGTGGCAACCATTGCTTCGCAACAACTCTGCACAACAAACCCTCCCAGAAAAATCATTACCTCTCAACTAGAACCTCATAATATCCTCCCTTTTTTATTCTAAGAAATAATGGCTCCTATTCTTTGCAGCTATGCCCATAAACCTATTCCTTCTAAGCATCTCAGTGAATGGACAAGAGGGAGGATGTATGGGTGGCATGAGAGAGGCATGCCCTTGAGAAAAATTTCCAACCATCTCAACATCCCTCTTACTACTGTTCATGATACAGTTGTAGCAGGAGACCAAGAGGGGAAAGAGAGAAAGGGTAGAGGAAGATATCCTAAGACTTCCAAGGCTCAGAATGATGCTATAGTTAAGGAAGTCCTTAAAAACTGCAATACCACCTACAAAGACATTGCCAAGAAAATTGCACCAGAAGTATCTGAGAAGACTATAAGGCACAGACTGGCAGAAAAAAATCTTAAAAAGTGGATGGCTCAAGAGAGGGTACATATTAATGAGGCTCTTGCTCAAAAGAGATTGTAATGGGCATTAGCTTATAGGCATTGGACTAAGGAGATGTGGAGGAGGAGGGTAATGCGAGTAGATGAGGTTACTGTTGAGAGGTCGGGAGGAAAGAGAAGGAAATGGATATTTAGATATCCAAAGGAGGGGTGGAATAAAGACTATATTGAGCCTAATGCTAGGGTAGGAGAGAGAAAGGTTAGCCAAATGATGACTGGGGTTTTTCATGGTTAAAGGCATGGTCTAATTCTTCCTGTTTTTCCTAATCCTTCTTCTACTAGTGGTGGAGTTACTGGAAAGTCCATTATTGATATTTATGATCATTATGACTTTGTAAGAATATGGGAGGATATTAAAAGAGAATTAGGAGAAGAGGAGGTCTTCTTAATCATTGATAATGCTAAGACTCACTTGCCCTTCATAAGGTGGCTCAGGAAGCATAGAATTACCCTATTGGAAATTCCTCCCTATTCACTAGATTTTAATCCAATTGGGAATATCTGGTCTCTGATTAAGGACAAGCTTTCTAAGCAGTATCCTGAGCTCTATCTCATGAAAGGTCCTGAGGATATGGTCAAAAAAGCAATTGAGGAGGCTATAACTTATTGTTGGGAGCTTCTTGACCCAAAAGTCTTTGATACTCTAGCAGGATCTATGGTAGATATGATAAAAGCTACTATTAAGGCAGATAGATAGTATACTAAGTACTGATTACTGCTATGTATTTAAATTATTTTTAATTATTTTTCTTGGTTGATATTGGAGTGGTTAGATTTATTGAGGAGGTTGTTATCATAGCAGAAATCATTAGTGATCATTGTTGTTCAGTTAATTTTATCCATGCACAATACCTGTCAGAGTAATGAATCCAGTATTTCTCCTTTCAACTAATTAATCTGAAAGTATCTCTGATACTTTAACAAGTTAGCTCAAGTTGGAACTGAATTCTGTGATTAACTTAGTATTTGTTTGTTAATTAACAGTTTTGCCTGGAAATATCCAAACCGACCTCACTCACTCACTCACTCACTCATAAAATTACCATCAAGTAACCATACCAAGGTTGTAGCTCTACCACAACCCTCAATTGCTCACTTGCTCACAATCTTGGGGACTCTCAAGAGAGTGCCTAACAGCTCAACATCACTTTCAGCTCAACATCACTTTTCAGTAGTAAGCCAACCAAAAATCCCACTACATATACCCAGGCTTTTTTGAAATGGCTGAAACTTATTCAGAAGTCGAAGCCTGTATCCAGAATGCCTATGAAGCTTTATTGAAAGCCAAAAAGTCAAATATCACTTCTGCAGCATGTGAGTTTGATGTGCCTCCTAGCCAACTTCAAGCATGATAGAATGGACAAGTGTCACAAAGTGAGCACCCACCAGCAAACAGCAGACTTACTGAGTCAGAAGAGCTAGCAGTATACCTGTATTTGGAAAGGCTAGATCAGATAGGCATATCAGCAAGAGTATTGATGGTTACAGGATATACAAATGTTATTCTGTGGCAGAATCACAAGATATCAGCATTTGATTCCAATATACTACCCCCATCTGTGGGTCCAACTTGGACTACCTACTTCCTTGAATGCCATCCTCAGTTCTTTATATGAAAGCAAAAAATGTTAGATTGATGGAGAAAGGTGGCTCACAATCCTGATAATATCTTGAACTGGTACAAGAGATATCAGAAAATCTGTAATGAGAATAGAATCTAGCCATGAGATTAGTATAACTTTGATGAAACTGGGTTTAAAATAGGAGTAGGAAGGGACCAGTAGATAGTGACCCAGGACACAAATCGGTAAGCCTATTTTGCAAGCACTAGTAATCAAGAATTGGTTACATCTTTTGAAACCATTAGTGGTGATAGTTTCATTCTACCACCAATGCTTATCCTTCCCACTACCCTATATCTTGATGATTGACATATGAAAATAGGTTTAGATGATGATGTCCTGGTTGGTGTTTCAGAGCCAGGATATTCAAATGACAGTCTGACACTTAACTGGTTGCCCCATTTTGAGAAATTCTCTGCAGTTCAGCAGGTAGGACCATACTGACTCTTGCTTCTCAATGGATACAGTTCACATTGCACTCAAGAGTTTATTGAATACTGTGACAAGCATAGAATTATACCCTTCTGCTTCCCACTGCATACAACACATCTTCTTCAACTACTTGATGTCGTGGTTTTCCAGCCTCTCAAACACTACCATGTAGAGGCTATTGATAAAGCTACTAGAACAGGATGTACAGACTTCAATAAACTGAAATTCCTGAGTATGATCTCTTCTATCCACATACAGGCATTCAAGCTAACTACCATCTTCTCCTCCTTTCGAAAGACAAGTATTATCCCTTTCAATCCCAATATTATTCTTGCCAAACTGCAAGAGTACAAACCTGACCCAGTTCCAAGAACCCCTTCCCCACCCAGTACTGAAGCATGGGATCTGTTTTCAACTACACCTCTTATAGTTCGATCTCTTAAGTGGTATTCTGGTAACCTTCAAGACCAGGATCCAAATTCCCCCTTCTTTAAGATAAAGCTTGACCACTTTATTAAAGGAAGTCTTGCCCAAGCAGCAGCTGGGGCCCATGCATTTGAAGAACTTGAAAATACAAAGGCTGTAGAGGCAGCATGGATAGACTGTCAAAATTGAAGCTGAAGGTCCATCCGAAGGGGTGGAGTGATTTATGCCCATCAGGCATGGGCAGCTGTTGTCAAATAGGCAGAGGATGATGCACAGGAGAAGCTTGAGAAGGCACAGAAACAGCTTAAGCATCTGAAGACAGTAGCAATAAAAGAGCAGAAGAAAAAAAATGGTGAAGTATTTTTAAAGACTTAAAACAATCTGCAAGGAAATGGGAAGGATGTTTAAAGCATCAGAGAAAGTTTGGTGGTTGTTCTTAATTCTTAAACTCATGTACATCTTAAAAGCGACGTTTAGCTGCAAGTGATATTGAGCTGTTAGGCACTCTCTTGAGAGTGCCCAAGATTGCGAGCAAGTGAGCAATCGAGGGTTGTGGCGGAGCCACAACCTTGGCACGGTTAACTCTGAAAGAAAAAAAAAATCCATTTTTTTATTACCACTTTAGCCCAACAAGCACTCTTCCGTACCCACCCCGTCTAAAATGCCTCGCGTTCACTTCACTCTTAATGACTTACAAATACACTACAGTAAAGTACAGCACCACAACGCGAGCAAGACACCACCAGCCTTCTCTACATGAAAGACATCCATCTCCCCTGCCTGTGTTATGTTGTGTTGTGCGGTGCGGTGCTGGGCTGCATCTATCTGCACTACGCTAGGACTGAATGGGCTTTGGCAGGAACCGGCGCTGACTGATTGACAGTCGGCTTCCAGCGGGACAGTAAAGTAGGTACCGTAGGGGGGTGATCTGGGGTACAGTACCGGTATTTGTGCTGGGAGTGCTTTTACTTATTGTAAGTTACTTTTGTACCGTACCGATCTTGTTTTTTGACATGTTTTGGAGTTTCGGGTCGGGAAACGTTGTTTATCATGGTATACTGGTAGTAGGGTGCCTCGGTGGGGGGAAGAAGGAAGGAAGGGAGGAAAGAAAGAAAGAAAGAAAGAAAGAAAGAAAGAAAGAGTTTGGGGGCTTTAGGGGGATTGTGTTGTGCGGTATGATATCTTGTTTTGTGAGAAAACCTATTCAATGCCAGCGAAACTCGGACCCTCCCTACATAATACCATCCAAGTTTTTTTATATGATACCAGCAAAACTTGGATGGTATTATGTAGGGAGGGTCCGAGTTTCGCTGGCATTGAATAGGTTTGCTCGTTGTTTTGTTTGTTTTGTTGAACGAAGTGTGGGAGGGAGGAGGATGTTTGGTAATACTAATAGTATTCTATAATAGTGGGTCCCCGTAAGAACTGACGGAACCAAAAAAACTGAAACAAGGGGAATAGGTTTTAGGGCAAAGGACACTCACTGGCGGCGATGTGTGGTTCGCACACAGGTTATTACTTGTAATATATGAATTCTCGGTAATGTTTTTGTCGATATAAACTCGATCTTGGTTCGGGATACCGGTATATCCCCCTGTTACAGTACGGTAGCAGCGTGAGCCTCATTACCGTCCAATGGATCCAAAGAACCAGGCTACCACTCAAAGGAGCCTTCATCTTACCATACGCTATCATATCAAATCCATCTCATAGTTCTAGCTGCGTCCCTTCTCTTCTCTGCTTATCGTAATGCCTGTGTGAGGGAGAACAAGAAAAAAAAGACCATCCACAAAGTACTGTAGCTAGTATCACACAGCAGTGACGCGACAACAATGCACCCATCCAATGCACGACCCATCCAATCCAATGGCAAACAGCAAACGCACCCTGGTAATGAGCAAACATGCCAGCGAGTTATCCAAAGAAAAGAAAAGAAAACATTGACCATAGTTGTCAGTGCGTGTAGCGTATGTGGTATCACGGTTACTGGCAGCTGGTTAGTTTGGTTTACTGTTGGGTAGTGTGGTTTGTAGGTAGGTGGGATATGATGTGGTATGATACCTGTAGGCGAGAGATGAGGGGAAAAAAAGGTTGGCATTGGTGAGAGAGGGGTTGAGTGAGGGAGTGATGGGAATACGAGCACCGTACAGTATGATTGATAATGTAGAATTGGGTTGAGAGGGTCTCTGTCCTGTACTTGTGTGTGATAGATAGTCTGTGGGTGTGTAACTGAGGTCTTATGGGAGGGAGAGAAGGAGGTTAATCCATCACTTGCTATCTATAGGTTTTGGCATATAGTCAAAAATACTGTACTCGTACTTGTACTGACGTTGCGCACTCGGGATATCGTGCTGGTGAATTAATTTTTTTGTTAAGATCAAGCAAGCCACCTAGAGAAATTACAGTAGATATGGCTTCCCGGATGTTATACATGTAAATAAGGCCCGAATTGAAAGATGAGAAGGCATCTACTGTGACATAATTACCTTCATCTACATCACCCAAATCTTACACGTACCGGTATTTTATTTTTTTTATCTGTTAAAAAAAGAGGGAGGAGGATAAGCACGGTCCGGTGCTGTAAAAATGGGCGTTTGAATCTGGAGTTTACAGCTTTTAATTCGAGTTGATTTCTCCGACATCCCTGGAAGAAAAGGTGAGATTTCCATTTCCTCTCCATCCTCATCGTTTTTCTTTCTCACCTCGCTTATTTCACTTTCACCCCAGTCTTCTTCCCTTCTTGTAACTGTATCCCCCCAATCTCCAATCATTCACCCCCCAGTCCATCTTCTTCCCCCAGTCAGGAAGTTGGAGATTGGCTATTCTCCCGGAGGTTCATCACTAAGGTCGAACGAAGGGAAGGGTAAAAAAAAAGTGTCAGCTTTTTTGATTTCTATTTTTTTCTTTCGAGAAACACGACTCCCTTCCGTCCGATCGGTTTGGTCACCTCGACGTGCTACGTATTACACAACCTACTGTTCTCTGCAACCCTCCGTCCCGGGAGGAGAGACACAGATGGAGTGAAGGAAGGGAAAGGAAAAAAAAAAAAAAAAAGCTTGCACCCCACCCATTCATTCCTTTCCCCTTCATCCTTTATCTCTGCCCCGTCTGTCAGTCCACTTGTTCATCTCCAACTCGACAGTTTTCCAATACGCAATATCTCATTGTCCGAGGATTATATCCTTGAAAAAGAAAAGAAACATCATCCCTCTAGAAACAGAAGTCCAAAAAACATAGCTCCGAGATTGGTAGGGGAGAATAGAGGGCAAATCAAGAAAAAAAGAAAAAAAGAAAAGAAAAAAAACAAACCCTCCAAAGAGAAGAGTGAGAAAGGCGGAAAAAGAATAACGTGAGGAAAGAGAAAATTGGTCGTTGGACCCTTGAGGACTCAAACCACAACCAAAGCGCTCACGTTTGATTAGAGAGCACGCAACCTCTTTTCTCTCATTTTCGACCTCTCCTGCCTGCCAACAGAGTTCACACACCCCCACGCTATACATAACTTTTCTGATCCAACTTCTGCTGCTGGCCTTCCTTTCGCACGGCCAGCCCCCAGTAAACTCTGGCATTCCGAAAAGTTACTCCCACCTGCATCTGCCACGCTGACGTTCGCTCCCTTGCGTTCGACAACCGACTCAGAGTGGTCAGAGCCCTCCCCCGGTTTCGAGCACGAAAGAGACTAGACCCCGATTCCGATTCATTTACTCACGGATCATGTCGGCCTCGAGGGCAACGGCAAATAATAGAGGCCCCGGGGGTGTAACAGGAACTGGTAATGGTGTTCCTGCTGCGGGTAGTGGTGCTGTAGATTTAGGAGGGGGCGAAGGAGGCGGTGGTAGTGGTGGAGAGCTCGACGGGAATTCACACGACAGGATCAACAGCGAGTCAGCGAACGCGGAGAAACATTCGAGGGACTCTTCACCCATGCGCAGGAACACATCATCTAACGGACTCTCTGACAGCAATACTTCCACTTCCACCCTCAAAACGAGCAGGAAGCCTAGTGTCGTGAGATCAGCCGCGCCGTCACGAGAAACTTCACCTACACGCTCCGGCACTCCGGCCGCTGGTTCGTCGAGAAACGCCCAACCGCAGTCTCAGCCAGATCTCCATCAACCACGACCGCACCGCCCTTTAGCGAACGCTCCTCATTGGCCTCCATCCACCCGGTTGGCTGTAACGAGGACACCTCCCCCAGACTCACGGTCACCTGGCCTCTCCCCACACAAGAAGGGCGACCACAATAATTACACTACTTCAACCGGCGTTCCCCAGTCTGTTTATCTCTTACGGGATAGAGAAGGAAATTTGGAGGATTTTGAAGAGTCTGGGGTGGCATCAGGCATGAGGACTCCAAGGAGTAATAGCAGCCCCGCGCTGGAGACAGTTGTCGAAAGCAGCTTGCCGACTACACCCGCCATCAGCACTAGCAAAACCTTGACGGAACAAGTGGCAGCCCTGGTCAATCGACAACAGCACCATACAATTCTTGAAGAGCCAGAAGGGGAAAAGTCGGGTGCTGGGGGTACAAGGAAGCATAGAACTGGCTCAATAGCGTCTTCTATAGCACCACGATCACAGGCGGAATCCGAATCAGAGTCAGGCTACAAGAGCGAGGAGAAGGCAGCTTATGCCAACAACAATAACAACAATAGAGCTCCACCTCCATCGAAAGCATATGCTAGAAGACCGACAGTGATGGGATCAGATAACTTTTCGAGGAATATGACGGTGGAAACGGAAACAGTAAGCTCAGTTCCGCAGGTTGCCGTGGGGGCTGCTGGGGTACCTGGGGGAGCAAGCATCAGAAGCAAGAAAAGTAGCGACACAATACGAGCACCCAAGAAGGAGAAGAAGAAACCAATGAAGCGTAGTGGAGGCGGGGGGCCCGCTAACCGTGAGTTTCTGAAAAGGCCTATCTTGCTTTTGATTCTGTTTGACTGATCTTCTATCCCTACAGCATCGAGCAAAGCGGACCTGTTCGCAAGGAGGGTCGCCGAGGCAGTTGACGAGGCAAACTCATCAGATTCTGAGGAAACTTTTGTCTACGAATCGAATCCCCCCGAAGCGCCACAGAGACCCACCAGCAGATTCCATTCACGGACCCCCAGCGCAACATCAATACAAGGGGGGCCAGATACTCGGGGATTGCGATTACCCCTGCTTAGTACGATGGATGGAAATCAGAGCACTGGAAGAAATAGGATGAAATTCGCCAATACCTCGATAAGTAGCAATACTAATGCCGCAAGTGATGGGATAGCGGGGGAGGCAAGTGGGGATAGAGGAGGAGGAGGAACGTCAGGGCCATCGGCAGCTGCTGGGGGAGCTGGTGGCTCAAGGTCGGAAGGGAATTCAGGTTCTGGACAGAAGGAGAAGGGTGGGAGGGGTCAGAATGGGCATCGAAGTTTACTTCTAGAAGAGTCTCCATTTGCATCCTCCCACAAATCATCGGCACACTCTCTGCGTGCTGGTTCGGCTGTATCTTCTCGACAGTCGGCATCAGGGCGTCATGGTTCTGGTCTACGGAACGGGGGAAATGGGTATAACACTAAGAAGACACCACGGACATGGGCGCCATATGAGGCTGATGGAGAAGGTGCCGATGATGAGAGGGTTCCTCTGATGAATCGGACGAACCGGGTTCATCGCCATGGCCGCAGGCCGGGCAGCGGAACTCTTCGTCAATTGGAGCATAGTCAACTTCAACGCCGTGGATGGTTCAGAACTTATATATGCTGTATCATCGCGGTGTTTGCTGTCCTTTTAATTATGACTGGCGTTGGAGGTTTCTTGTTCGCTACCACCAAGGCCCTACAGGAGGTTAAAGTCTTGGAGATTACGGGAGTTTTGGTCAGCAAACAGGAGTTGATGCTGGATCTCGTTGTCTCGGCGGTCAATCCAAATGCCATCCCGGTGGTAGTGGGTAACATGGACGTCAACCTTTTTGCCAAGAGTGCTCACGTGGGTGATGGTAAAGGGAAAGATGGAGATGGGAAGGATGGAGATCGTGATGGGGATGGAAGTGCAGGGGATGATGATCCAGAAGGGGACCCCTGGTGGAGACTGCTTAGCCAGAGGAAGAAGCAGGCAAGACGCCGCCAGGTGGTGGAGTTCACACTCGGCGAAGGCCGAGTCACTATTCCTATATCTACTACAGCCGCGCCCGACGGCGTTGACGAAGGCACCGACCCACCGGAAGACCTCCCAGAGCAAGACCGCCAAACAATGCTCTTGGGCCGAATCTTCTCCTTCGATTCCGCTCTCTCCTTCGACGGCTCTCCCCTCCGCCACCGACACGCAATCTCCGTCGGCGAGCTGCGCCTGGCAAAGCCAGGCAACAAGACGGAGGAAGGCGGGACAGAACGCTGGGAACGGGTCCTCCAACACCCCTTTGAGCTCATCGTTCGAGGCGTATTAAAATACCAATTACCCCTAAGCGGCCGCGTTAGAACCGCGCCCATTGGCGCATCGGTATTGGTTCACCCGGACGGTGCTACGTCGGCCATTAATCCGAAGACAATCCCGTAACCAAACGGTTTTATGGACGATTAATAAAACAAAAAAAAACGTTTACACCCCACGTACACATACGCATACACAAAAAGCACAAGTATCTTTAGTCGGAGCATGGTGTAGAAAATAGTGTCCTTTTTTATATATATATTATTATTCACTATTCATTATCCATTATTGTAGTTTTCTTCAAAACTTGTCATTCTCTTTTCCGTTCCGTTTTTTTCATTTTTTCTAGATTGGTGGTGCGTTTGTTTTGCCTGTCTGTCTTGTTCTTGGGGGATATATCATTGCGATTGGTTTGATTGATTGATTGGTTAAGGGGTGGTTTTTTCTCTCTCCTTTTTTTCTTTTTTCCCCTCCTCCTTCCCTCTCTTTTTCCATTATTTTTCTCAACTGCTTATGCTTACCTCACATTACCTCACTTTACGGATTTTTCTTTTGTTTTGTTTTGTTCAATACGTGCTTTTCTGCATGGATGGATGGATGGGCTTCAAATTTCTTTTTTTTATTTTATAAATCGATTGAGCGACTGATTGATCCGATTGATCCGAGCAAGTGAGTGGTTTGAATCGTGGTGAATTGCGGGGGCGAAAACAAAAGTGGGGAGGGCGCCGGGAGATAGGATTGAAGATGATATGATATGGAGGTTCCCTGTTGCTAAAGGATGCGGGGAGAAGTGTAGTCTAGACTAGTACGGTATTGCGGTTATTTAATCCCCCTAGATCAGTATTATAGTCTGTTTAGGTTGTACAGACAGTGGAGGTGTGGAAGATGAGGAGGAAAAAGGGGGATTTAAATTTTTGATGAATGAATGCATGGAATGAAATATATGGTTTTATTATTATTTCTATCACACTTTTCTTGTTTGTGTTTTGAGTGTAGGGGAATGGTGACATGCGATATCACTCGCGTTGTGATTTCTTGTAAATGTGTGGGAGTATGGGATTTTGTGTATATAACATTGAAGATGATGCGGTAGAAGCGGAAGTAGTAGATGAAATTGGGGATTGTATATAGGGTATTTTATATCCATACCTGTGTGCTCGTGAACTCGAGCGTGGAGAATAGAGGTGATGGGTGTATGATAGTCAATTTGTAGTGTTGAAGTTCACGAGAGTGGGCGCAGTACAGCAGCTCAGCTCAGGCGATGCATTCAGAAATTTATTAATAGGAGCGGAAGAGAAGTAAAAATAAAGAAAGAAATGAAGAAGGAGATTTTTACATGACTATACCAACTCTTTCATGGCATTCTATTCTCTGACTCTGTGCCCTTAGGGTACCCGAGAATAACGTCGTGACCTGGCAAACCCGACCGCCACAACTCGTCCATCCATCCATTGAGGCAAGAAAGAGCCGCACGTCAGCCCAACCCCACCAAACTCAACCAAACCAAACCAAACCAAGAAAAAACTCAATTCATCACCACCTTCACCACCAAAAACAAAAACAAGAACAGAAACAAAAAAAAAAAAAAAATGCCCCCCCGCCTCCCATTCTCCCTCCCACGCCTCCCCTTCTTCCGCTCCTCCCCCCTTCCCCATCGAACCATCACCACAACCCCCCCCTTCAACAACCAACCCCCAAAAACCCCCCCCACCGCCAAAGACCTAACCCAAAAACTCACCACCTCCCTAACTTCCACCCTCCCTTCCTCCCCCCCCTCTCCCTCCTCCGAAACCCCGGGGGTAGGAGAAGAGCACATCTCCCCCCTCGACCTCCAAAAACTCCAATCGCGCTTCTACCCAGGCGACACCTACGCGCCCCACGACCTCTCGCACTTCCAGCAGCGCTCGCGGCGGCAGAGGAGGAGCCCTAGATTTGATGCGTGCGATTTGGTGGGGATTAATCCGTTGAAGGAATACAAGGTTGGTTTTTTTTCCGCTCGCCCACTCGCTGCGCGGGCGGGAATGGGGGGAATGATTGCTGATATGGCTGGTGGTTGGTCAGAATTTTTGCTTGCTCAGCGAGTATGTCAGTGAGATGGGGAGAATCAAGCATTCGAGTGAGACGGGCTTGCGGCCCGTGAATCAGAGGAGGATGGCGAAGGCTATACGTAGGGCGATTGCGCTTGGTTTTATGCCGGCTACGCATCGGCATCCCGAGTATTTGATGCATGTTAGGGAGAGGAGGGAGGGGAGGGGGGGGCAGGGGGGTGGTGGTGGTGGTAGGTTTTAGATTGGTTGATTGATTGGTTGGGATTGGGATTGGGTAATGGGTTGAGAGAGAGAGGTTTACAAAGGTGGAGGTTTATTTGATTGTATTTTTTTTATAGTTATTATTGTACATGTGGGGATTCCGAAAGGGGTTCCCTCTTTTTTGTTGAATATGGTATAAAGGGTGAATGGATGGAGGGGTATATCATACGGTTACGCTTGGGGGGGGTGCGTTTGAAGTTGGCTGGCGGAGGTGCGCGCTGGAATTTCGGAAGAGGGATTGCCAGAGGAAGCTACCTTTCGTTAGCTGTTGACTTCATATGTAAAGGATAGAGAGGGGAAGTACGCTTCACTGAGGAGTATTTCCATCTCCTTCTCGCCCCAGGATTGTGTTGGAAGGGATTGGAGAAACATCATTATGTTCTACTATCGTTAGCATCTGCTTGACTAGCTTTTTGTACTCGGTAGACCACTGTACCTGAAAATCCATCTTTTGAAGTTGCTCAGACCATTTGACCAGAAATGCTGCGCAAACGTACAGGTGAAACTCTGAAAACCCAGATTGTCCTTCCGCCTATGCGAATTGTGAGAATTTTGTGAAGAAACAAGAGGTATAGCACTCACCATATATGTATCCCACATGCGTATTGTATTCTTCACGCTAACCTCCCGCATTAACATGCAATTCATCCAGCGGAAACTAAACTGAATAAATTCGACGCCCTGCTCGCTGAGATGTTTAGTCAATCCGACGTCTATCCTCTGCACCAGATCCTTCAAAGCCGTGACCTGTCGCTGAATCCCCGGTTGCGTGTGAATATAGTTATCCTGTATGCCATCGAGCAATTTTGTCAAGCACCAGAATGAATCCGCTTCAACCACATCTAGAACCTCTTTTGGTAAAGAACTTGGATCGAAAGTCTCCACCTCACCGTCTAGAACGAATTAGCCAAATGCGTCCCCTACACCCGGTCGAGATGCACACCTATATACGCCGACAAAAAAACCTGAAAGAAAGGCGTCACAAGATCGTTGATTCCCTGCACGTATCCACTCGCTGGATGTCGTATCGCCCAAACATACAATATCCGCTCCAAACAGCGCTGAGTCGTCTCAAATCCATATAGCGGAAGATGCGGGTTAGTCCTGGGTACATCAATAGATATCTGATGCCATATGGTCTGATCCAGCCCGCTAGTCCCCCGGACGAAAGCTTGCTTCACACCGTCTATGAATTCCTTCCTCTTTCGTTCCAACGTGCTGATTCTACGGTCGCTATTTGCAGGTAGATAGCCCAGTAACATCTGCCACGCCATCGGCCGGAGCTCGTCGGGTATTCCATTCCATGATATCTCCCGAAGCTCGTTCAGGTCCACTGTCGACGACTGCAGGATCCGCTTAAATTTATTAATGCGCTTGATACGAGCATTAAGTCGCTCAATCTCGGCCTCCGTATGGGTGTCCAGGGACAGTGTCGGGTGGTAGATCATATGCAGAGAGTTGCCGGGGTCTGCATATGTGGGCAGTCAGCTTCCGCTGTGATGTCGATGCGAGTACATAGTGGGAACTCACCTCGGACTAGGCCTTCAAACTGCGGCTTTAGTCCCTGACTGTCCTTTCTTCTTGTGCTGGGGTATGTCGGCCCCTCCGAAGCTAAATCTGGAGTGCTAGAAAATCCCCCGAGCTTAGAGCTGACAGCGGGCCGGTGCTCAATAGATAGGGGTGGCTTTAATTTGTTCTGTAAAAAGTCATCTGGCGTCTCGTCCCCTACATCTGCATCCCAATCATCATCCGTCTGATCCATGTAGTCGGAGAAATTCTTTGCTGGACGGTTCGGTAAAAGAGGAGAAGGGGTATGACCTCCGGAAGCTGCTGGCGGTTTTGGTTGAACGGACCTAGGAAGGGATAAGATATAAGGACAGAGTAGAGCAAGGTTTTTGAATAAAAGAGGAGAAATACAGTGATTCGAACTTCAACATGTCGGCATGTGAGTACGAGGCGCCAACAATTTTGGAGGAATCTCGTGTCCTACGTCAGTTGCTGCCGGTAAGTTTTATGATACAAACACTCGGCCGTTTGAACATTTGTCATATAGGGCAGAATACTTACTGCGAGCTCTCCCTCTGTGTCCCAGTGGAATTACTTGAGCGACCTTTCCAAAAGGAGGAGACTGAACTAGTTTATTTCAAGAATCAGAATACGGTCATGTCAATTATGAGAAGGTATTGGGCAAGAGGCGGACAGGTGTAAGTGGAGCTAAAAAAATGGACAGAAGGGAGGATGGAATTACTCTGAACGATCTACAGACAGAGAAAGAGAGCGATTGCAATTAGCATTACTGAGAAGGCCTGTTGTCTTGTACAGAAGGAGAATATGATTGAGGGCGTTTGTTTCATGTGTGGCTGTGAACATTTGGAAGTAGATGTAGATATGAATATAGGATTACTGGGGAGAGATGAATGACATGCCAACTTGCACCATTTCCTGGGGAGAAGAAGGAGAGAGCTAATGTTAGCTAAGGTCATGAATAAAGTCCATAGCAAGCTATGGGAATATAATCATTCAGAAAAAGAGCGGGGGGAGAGGAGGGGCAACAAGGATTCCATCTTACCTGCTGCTGCGGCTCTTGCTGTTTGTGCTGCTGAGTCCATTTTCCTCGCATAGCTCAGTCTATGAAGATCAAAAGGTAGACGGTATAAGGTAGGTTGATTCCGATTTGTATAAGAAGCTGTGTGGTCAGAGTATGAGAGGAGAAGAGGAGGCGAAGTGTGAAGTTTCACCGATAAATTTCCGATAGCTGTTAGGAGACGTATGATAAGTCACTCTGTTAGCTGCCCGCGGTTGGTTTAGAGTGCTCGTACTGAGTACATCCAAGAACTAACAAGGGAAAATGGCTCGAATACTAGGCAGGAATTGCTTGGTGAAGCTTACAGTAGAAACCCTGGGCCCTAGAGAGATGTCTCCTCGTTCCTTCTGTTCAATGAGTATAATAGTGAAAATAGGATTAAAAAAGTGAGTTATGATACGGTTACTACAGTCAATTATTGCAATGCAAGGCTTAAAATAAAAGTTGGAGCCTCATCATGTTTTCCTTGTGTTGCCTTGGTGAATAATGTGTGCGAGTACCGGTACTTTATGTATAAGCTCGTTGCTGTTGCTTGGGATTACCGTTTACCGTGTCAGCTTGACCCTCATCGCCTCAAGCGAGGGTTAATCCGCGCCAAGCCGACGGATGCGCCTACTGCACTTAACCAAAGAAACCGCCTTCTTACTCCTTCGTCTTTCTCCCCATCCTTCCACCTCGCCTTCGTTTGTTTCCCACACACCTCTCTCCCCTTCACCACCACCACCACCATCCTTCCTTCTTCCTTCTTCCTTCTTCCTCCCCCACCCTGCACCCTCGTCCTTTACACTAACATCCAATTCTCTACCGCCACTTGTTGGAATTAATTACTTAGGCTTCCTTCCCGTCTCCTTGTTCAGCTTAATCAAATAGGTTTACTCCAACTTACCAGCCTTCTACCTTCTTGGTAAATAAACGCTTCGTGTGAAAAAATAAGTCACGCTAGCTACGGTAAAACTTGATTGGACATCTGTCTTTTCTACTTACTTTTTTTTTTCTACAATTTAATCAACAGTTCATCGAAATGGAAGCAGACGAGATGATGGACGATGACCTTTTTGCCGATCTGTATGTATTTTGTTTCAACTCTTCACCCCATCTTCCTCCTTCCTCGTCGCGTTATTATCTGCTTACGACTACAATTTTTAAAGCTACGGTGAGGATGAGCCTCAAAAGAGCAGCGCCCCGGCACCAGTAAAAGCGGCCAAACCCGCTTCTCCAGTAAACCCTCCAGCAGCAGCAGCAGCAGCAGCACCAACTGTAGCACCTCAGAGGAATCCTGAGACAAGTCACTCACAACCGCAGCAGCCTCAAGAACCAGCTGTCCCCCAAGTCACAGCCCAAAAGGCAATTGACCCTAGAGCCCCTCCTCCCGCCGTGAATGTTAATAATGCATCCTCATCTTCCAAAATTGAAAACCCTTATGCTGCCGAGGATGATGCGGATAATTACAGTGGATGGGATGCAGCGGTTGCCACTGGAGGTGCAGGAACTGGTGGTCATAGTGGACAAGGTGGACATGGTATTCACAATAATGACGGTGGATCTTATGGTTATGACGGGATGGGTGCCGCTGGTTATGGCGACCCACAGGCGACAGGTAGTCCGGCTATCAAAGAGGATGGGTGCGTATTTAAATTACACTTTTTCTTGTGTTTTCGAGCGGTTTTTTTTTTTTTTTTTTTTGAGAATTATATGAAGCGAGAGGATGGAGTATATGGTCGTGGCTAGTTTCAAGGAGCTTTCGGGGTATCAAGTTAGGATATGCAGGATTAAGACAAATGGCAAAGACAAAGGAGGAACAAAAGAGAAGCTGGTCGTGAAATGAAGATAGAATGGGTAGAGAAGGCATTCGAGTTATAGGTGGACATTGGATGCTTCCCTCCCTCAACTATCGGAGGGTTACATTTTCTTCACCGGCAAGGGAGATCACTAGAGGACCATGGAAATTAGGAGAGCTTCCTGCTTTGTCATCTACCTGCTACCCACTATCACTACTACTGCCTATACGAGAACTAGCTAGCAGATACATTCAGCATTAAATACGCAGGATAGTTTCTGTACGAGAGCAAAAGAGAAAAATGGGAATGAAAGATTGGAAAATGGAAAGATTATTTGGTCAAAGCTTCTCCCCGACAAAAGAGATCTCTTCACCATATTTGCCTCTCACACCAAAACTATTATTCCTCCGCATGAGCCTGGCAGTCGTCGTTGTTATGGCTGCCCTGATTTTCGGTAGTGGCCGTTGTTGTGGAACTATCCTCTCGCTTCAAAATTGGGGAAAAGAAAGAAAGAAGAAATGCGTGCATTTGATTGGCGTTGATTTTTTGCCTTGCTGTATTATTTGATGATGATTGACTAAGACTTATCTCGTGATTTAATAGGAAAATGTTTATAGGTGGATTAAACTGGGAAACGACCGATGGTAGGCATTAAATGAAACTTTTTTTATACTTTATATGAAATTCCTTTTCTGCAATATCCTTTCCACAAACATCCTGGTTTGATGGTATTTGTTGATACATATATATTAACTAAAAACTTTTTGTTGCTCAATAGAATCGCTCAAGGAGTACTTCAGTCAATATGGAGAAGTAGTTGAATGTACCGTTATGCGCGATGGACCAACTGGTCGTTCCAGAGGATTCGGTTTCTTGACCTTTAAGGATCCTAAGACCGTCAACATCGTAATGGTGAAGGAGCACTATTTGGATGGCAAAATTGTAAGCCATGTCCTTTTGATTTAACTTGCCATATCTTGAGAACGTACGGATTATTTGTTAACATGGGCTTTTCTTACACAGATTGATCCTAAGCGTGCCATTCCTCGCGACGAGCAGGAAAAGACTTCAAAAATCTTTGTCGGCGGTGTTAGCCAGGAGGCAACCGAAGCCGATTTCAGGGAGTATTTTACACAGTTTGGGCGAGTTCTCGATGCTACCTTGATGATGGATAAAGATACTGGTAGGCCTCGAGGATTCGGGTTTGTCACGTTTGATAGTGAAGGCGCTGTTGAGAATGCCTTGAACTGCCCGACGTTGGCCATCTTGGATAAACCTGTTAGTATTGCCCTTAGTTTGATATCTGACTCTTTGCTAATGGCCTATAGATTGAAGTTAAGAAAGCGCAACCACGCGGGAACATCCGCGAGAGGATGAATGCTCATTTCGATGAACGTGACGATCGTGGTGGATCCTTCAGGGATCGCGGAGACCGTCGTGATCGTTTCGAGGGCCGTGATAACGGGAACAACGGAAACGGAAACGGCAACTATAATAGTGGTGGTGGTTCCCAGAATCCGAGCGCGCCCGCTGGGCAGCAGAATATATACAATGGGCTTTCCCCACAGTTGATGGCTCAGTACTATCAAAATTTCCAGAGGTATATGCAAGCTATGCAATCATTTGGACGCGGTGGGGGTGGGCCTATGCCTGTTATGAACCCGGCCATCATGCAAGCAATCAGTCGTGGAGGAGGTGGCCAGGGGGGCGGTCAGGGAGGTGGTGGAGGGGGAGCGATGAACGCTATGAATCCAGCAATGCTCCAACAACAACTCCAACAGATGCAGCAGTTACAACAGTTTCACCAACAACAACTACAGCAACAGGGTCAGCATCAGGGGCAACAGCAAGGTCAGATGGGTGGTGCCGGATCTCCAGGCCCCCAAAATCAACAGCAGGTCGGATATGGCTCCCCGAACCAACCCGTCGGCTACCAAAACACCCAAGGTGTGCAGCAATCTCAGCAAGTTCAATCCTACGACCCATCCGGTTACAACGATCAAAATGCCGGATACCGTCATCGTAACTTCCAACACCACCCCTCGCAGCGCGATTATCAGCCTCCTCAGCAGAACCCTTCCTCCTGGGAAGGCATGTACGATGACGTCCCACCCCAGCAGCAGCAACAACAACAGCAGCATCAGCAACAAGGACGTGGTAGGAATGAACCCTTCCAACCATCGTGGCCATCAAACTATGAGAGCTGGGATGATATTGACCAAGCGACAGGTGTTGGCCGGTCTGGCAACGGCTTTGACGGCCCACCCCCCAATGCCCCTACCGGGCCGCGCAACGCAAAGGGCTCTGGCAGCAATTACCGCGGCGGGGGGCGCGGTGGTGTAGCCTCGGTTCGCGGCGCCGCAGGTCCTGGCGGTGGTGTCGGTGGTAGTGCCGGACCCGATAGGTCTGGGTATGCTGGAGGCGCGGGTGGGTATGCGCGTGGTGCTGGCGGTTATCACCCTTATGCTAGAAACACCGAGAGGTATTAATCGATTGATTCGTTGATTGATTGATCGAGTAACGTATTTGCACTGGTCTGGGCAATGTCTGTTAGGGGTGGGAGGTTCATTGTTTCATTCATCACTTTACGCATTACTTACTTTTTTACCATTCTATCATGTTTTTTTCTGAAGGGTCCATCCTTGAATGGATGGAATAATCTGGCTTCTATTGTTTTCCCCTTCCTTGCTTCTCCCCTCCCTACTCTTTTACCTACCTACAGATTTTTACATCAGTCAATCAGTTTGTTAGTCAATTGTTGGTCTCCGTTTTTTTTTGTCTCTTCATCCCCACACTTCACTTGTCTGTCAAGTGTGTGTATGGGCAAGCGGGGTCTGTTTTCCCTTCAAAAAAAAAAACTAAAAAACTCTGTTCATAACGTGTTTTTAAATACGCAAGGTTAGTTGGTGGCTCAAAAAAATTGCTCAAAGTCGGGGTTTGTTGGTTAGGATTTTTCTTGTTTTCTTTCTCTTAGTATGGCTAATGTTCTCTCATCTCATCTTGTCTTTTACAATCGTTTTTTTCTTTTTCTATTGGGCCTTTGCACTACTACTACTTACTGATGGGTCGATGGACGTATGACGGACAACAGGGAGGGTGGGTGGGAAAAGTTGTCGCGGGGGGGAGGGCGGTGGAGGTGGAGGTGGTGTGTATATGTTATCCGGGATATTGTAACTTCTTTCTTTTTTTATATTACCTTTTTCTACTTTGCCTAGTTGATCTTTGTTTGTGGGGTGGGATGGGCGGGCGTGGTTTGCATACTATTAGTACAATAAAAGTTTCTGCGAAATTTAAAAAAAAAAAAACTGTTTTTCATGTCGGCGGGTGATTTGCTGTGATTGCTTTAGTACTATTAGTTACGATGGTTGGGGGTGGGGGTGGTAGGGGCTGTGATGTAACTAAGCTAATAAAATTCACTCGCGACGTTAAATTATAAATTAAATTACTTCATAGATCTTGGTGAGGTTTGAGAGATGGTGGAGATGTAGTTGTCCCATAATACGTGTCTAGGCTAACTTACTCGTTTAATCTAAGATGCAGAGTATAAGTAGAGAGAGACAAGCCCAGCGATAGAACGCAGAAAGCTCCCATAGCTTGTCGGTCCATATAACCGGCATAATTACCTTTATTTTTACCCACGATGAAAATCGGCTAACAGCTAACGAAGGCAAGTTAGGTACTTGAATAGAGATAGAAAATCAAGAATTCAGTCAAAATCATGATATAAAAGGAGTGGGAGGGGAGAGAAGCTTGAGTGGTTATTCTTCCTGCCAATATACTCGCGTGGTGGAGTTGAAGCTGGGCACTTAATGTGGATGGTCCTATACGAAGGCGCCCGGCCGGCTTCGACTCACTCAAGAGAGGATATTGAAGAGCGGGAGTGAAATGCTATCCTATCAGTGCCTTGGGTGTTATGGCAAACTTATGGGAGTTAGGGATCCTCGAGGTATTGTATGCTTTGGGTTTTTATGGTTGAGGGAGAGAGAAATGATGATAATGTTCTATAGAAGGACAGGGTTGGCTTTGGGGACAAAAAAGAAACTTGATGTGGGGAATTCTGGGACCTTGAGAGGTAACAATGGGACTTTGGGACGGTCATTGAGAGGTTTTTGAGTAATTGAGACAAGGATGGCAGGTAAGGTTCACTTGTACAACCAGTCCGCAAAAGTATTCGTGAAACGGTAATTCCCTCATGTCGGGGAATGGGCTCCTCTTGCACAGAGGCCCCAATTGCGCAATACCTCCCGTAGGCCGCTTTAATCTCCGTCAGAGGGAAACTCCCTTTTACAGACACTTTTGCAGACTGGCTGTATAGCACGCGGTAGAAAAAAATCGGGAAACGAGGGTTTGAAACACGGGTATCGATTGGCTTGAGTCACCGCAACGCTCGAATTAGAGTTCACCAATTTAGTCTTATTTTTCGACCTTTCCTACCAGTAACTGTACATTAGGCAATGCATTCGGATTCTGGTGGATTAGAAATCCGGGTTGTGCTGCTTGCTGGGTTAATTTGGTTGGGTCGCAAGCTCACTGTTGAGAATTAAGCCTCCGCAAGTTAGCTCGTGCTGAACAAGAATTTTTTTTGAATTTCTGTCTTTTTATGAGTTTCTATATCTTCTATCGTATCTGAGCTGTGTTGATGCTAAAAGAGAAATAAGGTAGGGTGCTTTATCGCATGGGGGGAAGCGGGGTGGACATTCGGTTTGGGCAGCGATCATGAAAAATCACTCTCGGGTAATGATCACACTTGTAACACTTCCAACAACTTGCACATAGGTACCGATCAGCCTGGTATGGTTCATCTGTTCACCACAGCTCTAGAAGATGGCGCCTGGTGAACAATGTTCAGCTTTCAAGTCATAATTAAAATTGTGTGCGAAAAGAGTGGAGAGCCTCGACGGATGCTCTCCAGCCCTAGCTGGCATGCGTTCTGAGGAAAAAAAAACAAAAAAACACGCTCTATGGTGCCTTGCACCAAAAACGAACACCAAGGCCATTGCATCATGTAACGCTAGGAATTAGGACTATGCCATGAAAGTTGTAATATTTTGAGATCATGCATTCAATTCCCAGCCAGCTCTCTGTAATTCCAGAATTTTGATTTTGGTTTCCAATAACTTAGTGCTACTCAACTCCATAATTCCTATTACTTCACATTCTCACTGCAATTGTTATAGCACACACAAAGTTACACATTCATTTGTCTCTTGGAAACCCCACATAGACAACAATGTCAGTAAATAGGTCTACTCTCTGCAGCCGGGTGTGAAGAGAGAAAATACATCAGCAAAAATATTATCTTGCGCCCGGTGCATCCTGTGCGTCTGATGCACAGGGTGCCTGTAACGATAACTGTTAACCAGGATGTACTGTTGAACCGACGTCGCGTCCTGACATCGAGTTATGCGCCTGGTGCGTCCTGACAGTATCCGGACATGGACCCCTATGCCAGGTGCACCCTGACAACGTCTGATTCTGAGCTCTTGCGTCCTAACAACGTCTGATCCTCGGGTGTTGCATCATAACAATGTCTAATCCTTGGGTGTTGCATCCTAATAACATCTGATCTTTGGGTGTTGCATCCTAACACCATCTGATCCTAGCCTGTTGCGTCTGGACGCTACCCGATCCTAAACTCTTACATTGTGGCGACACCAAATTCTGGCGTCTTCCACCCTGACATTGCATCCTCACCTGTGTGCATTGGGATTCCACGATACTCACGATGCATGCCCTGGTGCCACCTATCATGAGGCTTTTCCATCCAGATTCTTTCTACGTGATGCTCCTCTCATCTGGATCTCCGCCTGCATACACGATGCGTCCAGATTTCACCTCGACCGCGACATCTCATCTTGATGCTACTACTTCATGTCTGGACCTCCTCAGGATGCCTTCCGAAGTGTGGTGAATTACCCCTGACACCGTCTGCACGTTGTGCCCAGTATTGCCCAATCTTCTCAACTCCCTCCTGATATCCAATATACTATATTGTGATCGCCCTGACACCCTCTGGATGGCTGCTTTTCATAGATTCTATGGTGAATATCGCCCTAATTATTCCTTTCCACTACGTCCTTTAGTTTCTATTGTAGTCTCATCATAGTAAGCTAAATCAAATCTATTACACATAATCTTTACATGTTCTTAATTCCCCTTAATCTCCCTTGGTGATGGTCCCACCCTGCCCACTCATCATCATCCCACTTATGATGACATCCCTGCTGGTGCTGCTTGCACTTCCTGAGAATCCCCAAGGCTCAATGAGACCCCCCAAGATAGAGAAGGGATCCCCGCTGGTGCTGCTTGTGCTTTCTGAGAATCCCCAAGGCTCAACGAGACCCCCCGAGATAGAGAAAGGATCCCTGCTGGTGCTGCTTGTGCTTCCTGAGAATCATCTGGACTCAGAGGACCCGAACCTTGTAACTGAAGCTCCCAGGCTACTGATGTCTGGCTCAAGTCACACCAGCTGTCAGTTTCGGGTGACGGATTCTGACATTCCTGATGTCTCACTAGGTCCAAGTTCAGGTGATTAGTGTGTCGCAGTACAGGCTGTGTAGAAGTGTGGTTGGATATCTGACTCTCGAGCTCAGTGCTTACGGCTTCTCAATCGTCGTCGTATCCTTCACGGTGGTCCCACTGCACCCCGTGAACTTGCGCAACCCTCTTATCGATTGTTTGTCGAATATTTTCGACAATCATATCCTGGATCCTCCATGGGCACTTACCCCAAGTTTCTTTTTGCCGGTCAAAAAGGTCTTGTATATTTGGTAACAGGTTAGCCGCCCCAGTCGCGAATGAACAGTTGGATGATTCTGACTCTCACTCCCGGCTGCCTCAGGCTTGAAGTCCCTGGGCTCCTGATATATCCCCGTTTGCCATGCACGCAGTGTATGGCAGATTATGGTGCATGTCAAGCAGATCATAGTGCCATTGATGTGTGCAAGAAACCCGGGATCCATAATACCTTGCATCTTCTTCCCTGCAAAGTACTTACGGAAAATCGCCTCAGGAATCTGGGGCGCAAGGAATCGTAATGTCAGGCCCTTGGTTACATCTAATTATAGTCAGAAGTGGTCACTTTATGGTAGGCGTCTGGTGGAGACAAACATTGTACCCTCTCGGGTCGCACATAAACCTGTCCTGTTCCAGCAGATAATCGACTCTGCGCGCCATAGCTGTGGGATCGTCAGGCAGACTGTATAACTCCACAATCTCTTTCTTCACCTCATGTATAAACTAGGATCGTACCCCAGAGTATTTTTGGCGTATCTTTCTAGGTTAGTATTGCATTCTGCATTGCATCATATTTGCCTGAGTCCACTTACCAAACTTATGCACTGCTCTGAGGGTTGGATGTTTTCGGCATCTTCACTATTAGCAAGCGCGGCATCCCAAACTTTGTGCACCTGGGCCGTCAGAGCAACAACATTCAGGAGTGGCTTCTCAAACAGGGTGTACCATAGAATCAGAGTCTTCGCATCATCTAATATGGCCCTTTCCACACCTGTCACTAGATTTCGCCGAGAGTGAGGAGCTGGACTAGAGATCAGGGTACCAGATGCAGGACCACGCAGGCTACCCAGTGGGGATAATAACTGTGTATCACTCGATGATGGGAACATTGGAGGACTATAGGCTCTCCGCCAAATTATGCGTCCAAGATCTGTGGTCGTATGCCGAGGAGGACCGATCTCCTGAGACCCTGATGTGGTTGAAATGCATATAGTTCTCGCCCGATTGTCTCCCTTTCTGTTAGCTACTTGTGAGCCATGATCACGTCTTGATCCAGGGCCATCTGCAATATCGATGCCTTCTCCATCAGGTTCAGTGTCTGATTCTGTTTCGTCTGGTCCGTGTGAGATTTGGTACTCATCACTACTATCGTCCGATAGATGCACTGTTTGGGTATTTGGTTGATTATTGGGTTCGGTTTCGGGTTCTCCATGCACTGTGGTCAGCATTGTGCCCTTCCGTTGGCGCTTCGGTGCTCTTCCTAGTAGGCTTGCTATTAGGGGTGGAGAAGAATCCCGAGTTGAGGACGCATCTTGAGATTAGTTTTGACGTGTTCTGGATCTCCCTTTTCCAGATCCCATGGTACCGGGTTGCACATCGCGTCTACCTCTGTATAGATTGCCGACTCGGGGCGCTGGGTGACTGTGTGTATTGGCCTGTTGCTTATTCATGGTGTAATAGGGTAGTTAGAGTAAGGTAAGTTAGGATTCAGGCCAGAGTAAAATCGTAGGTATCTCAAGCACAGTTTGGTCAAGATGAGAAGTTTGTATAGTTTTCTTGTATTGTATACGATGCGTCAGGTCTTATACATGGGGCTCCCTAGGGGGGGGAGGGGGCACGCAGGATCACTGACTATCACTCATTATTAAAGCAAAATATTTGCCTGCAAAATGGCATTTTCAGAGTGTTCAACATTATGTTCATAATAATCTAAGCATTCTCAACTACGATTGGACTCAAGACTCCGGCATCAAAAAATTAGACGAAATGAGGGTGTTAGGGTGGGTGGCTTAATAAAATCTAGCCAAAAAATGGTATTGTTTACCGACACTATTGGTGCTACAGTATTCTCGCATTGCCTAACTAGCACTAGAAGTGTCTGAAATCATCTCCTGGCATCCAGTCAACACAGCTTGAACACCTGAGAGGCTGAATTCAAGGAATCTAACCTACACTCACATGGATGTTAATGATGAGACAGACAGGGGTTGTAGCCTGGCCGTTTGTGACCAACTTCAAACCCTGGTCCGTCTCATCACTAACCTCAATACCCTAGTAGATAATCGATGTACCATGAGCTAATTCTAGGCCAGTTAATGATAGACAATATGAGACGTGCCAAATCCAGAAACACCAGACCCAAAGTAAGGGGGCATGGTGCTATCACTATTATCACATACCAGGCACTTGAGATCAAAACGGCTAGCAATATGAGACGCCAAAGCAAGGGCATCCCGCAGTATCTTTACTATCATATAGAGGCACTCAACATCACAAAAGATCCCGTATTAGTTAGCAAAATTTTAAATTCTTTTTTTAGACTAAGAGATAAAGCCCCCTATCTAAAAACTACCTAACAAAAAGCTACTTAGCAAAAAAAAAAGAAAAGTAAGCTATGAAAAAAAGAAGCTAGAAAAGGATTATTTACAGGGACCCCGGCGTCTTGTTCCTCGCCAGGGTGCAGGGGGGGTATCCAGGGCTGGAGGAATTGGGTTGGGGGTAGGGGGGTGAGAGGCAGCCTGCAGGGGGGCCTGGCACAAAGAGGGGGCTCGGCGCGTAGGGGGGGGCGTCGGAGTCCAGACAACTGGTGAGGTCAGGGAGGAGGCAGCAGGGGGAGAGCTGCCAACAGCGCTGAGAGTCGTGAGGAACTCAGCCATCCCAGGCTGCTCTCAGATAAGAAAAAGCAACCTTCTGTGCTTGTCTTGCTCCAACAGGCCAGGAGGCTCGCCGGCAGCAATGGGGGGGGAGTTCGGGCTCGTGGTGGGAGGAGTGCTTGAGGGACCCAGTTCCTCGTCTATTTCTTCGTCCTCGTCCTATGTGTTTGTGATTAGCTGAGATGGTAACTAAAATATGGTTAGGGTTAGAAACTTACGTCTTCAATCACAGTGGCGTATTTGCCAGGATCTTGCCCCTCCTCCTCCTCCTCCGCCTCCTCCTCCTCCTCCTCCTCCTCCTCCTCCTCCTCCTCCTCCTCCTCCTCCTCCTCCTCCTCCTCCTCCTCCTCCTTGTCCACCTCTTCCACCTCCACCTCCACCTCCTCCACCTCTACCTCCTCCACCTCCTCCTCTTGCATGGCCTCCCTGATATCTCCAGCCCACCCACAGTGATACCAGACCTTGCAGTCGAAGAAGGGATATCTGCCATGGGCAGGCATGGGGGTCTGGTCACGATCCTCTCCCTCAATGAGGCGTGGCTCCAGGACCATCAGGTCCAAGGGGTGTTTGCCATCACTGGCAAGGAGCCACGCCAGGATGTCCTCATCTTCACGAAGAAAGATGAGTTCCTGGAGTGGGAGAGGATCGG
>ML120492.1:3289-28455 GCA_003788595.2 Choiromyces venosus 120613-1 | reverse complement strand
TGTTGAGTGCCTCTATATGATAGTAAAGATACCGTGGGATGCCCTTGCTTTGGCGTCTCATATTGCTAGCTGTTTTGATCTCAAGTGCCTGGTATGTGATAATAGTGATAGCACCATGCCCCCTTACTTTGGTGTCTGGTATTTTCTGGATTTGGCACGTCTCATATTGTCTATCGTTAACTGGCCTAGAGTCAGCTCATTGTATGTTGATTATCTACTAGGGTATTGAGGTTAGTGATGAGACAGACCGGGGTTTGAAGTTGGTTAGAAATGGCTGGGCTACAACCCCTGTCCGTCTCATCACTAACATCCATGCGAGTCTAGGTTAGATTGCTTGAATTCAGCCTCTTGGGTGTTCAAGCTGTATGGACTGGACGCCAGGAGATGATTTCAGACACTTCTAGTGCTAGTTAGGCAATGTGAGAATACCATAGCACCAATAGTGTCAGTAAACAATACCGTTCGTGGCTAGATTTTATTAAGCCACCCACCCTAACAACACCCTCATTTCGTCTAATTTTTTCATGCTGGAGTCTTGGGTCCAATCGTAGTTGAGAATGCTTAGATTATTACGAACATAATGTTGAACACTCTGAAAATGCCATTTTGCAGGAAAACCTTTTGCTTCAATAACGAGTGATAGTCAGTGATCCTACAACCCCCCTGGAGCCCTGTGTATTAGACTTGACACGTCATATACAACACGAGAAAACTATACAAACTTCTCATCTTCACTGAACTGTTGACGCGATACCAAAAGGCAGTGGTAACATATTTCTACATTACCGACGCCTTGTGGCGTCATGACTGCACGATGTCCCATGGCGTCACGGTTGTGACAGCACGACATCCCATCGCATCATGGTCGTGACAGCATGACGTCCCATGGCATCATGGTCGCCACACCGGTACTTGTACCCCGATCCTCTCACCTTATTCTGTGTACCTCCATATTCTCTTCTACGGGTCTCCCCACTCCAGCTATGTCCTCCCACCGCCAAACCATTCCATCAAGTCGTTCCAATTTCTACATGCACCAGCCTCTTGGGATAACCTCTGTGAACCTTATTTCTGACCAACCACTCAGGGGTGGCAGAGGGAGAAAGTTACAAACCAGTGTACATCTCTTTATATAGGGCTTCACGACTGGTATACCTTTGGGACCATGGTGTGAGATTTCTCAGGTTGTGAGAATTGGTATTCCGATTGGTTTACATCTGTTTGTGGAGCCTCTCCTCTGTGCAGATACTCACAATACTAGAACTGACCGTATTCTCAACAGACTACCTTGTGCTCCACGATTCTAAACCCACCATATCATGCTACATCTTTCTCAACTCCCCCGGCATCGTACCAATAATGGTACACAGGGAAACCTTATGTGTCTTCCTTACCACCAAACACCCACCGGTATAAGACAAAGGCCTGGGAGCAAGGAGCCGGTCACAATTGATACTATGCTTTATCCTACGGTGAAGTCCCGTGTCGATGGGGGGTTTGCCTCGATGAAGCTCTCTCAGCCCAAGGGCAAGCAACCAAGGCTCAGGTCAAGGACCGATAGCGAATTGGAAGGCTGGTTTGATAAGGGAATGTCCCTGACCTGGGAGGACCAGGCGGCCTGTGAGGAGGCCAAGGAGAGCGGTGAGAAGGTGTTCCACATTATTCAGTGCAAGCAAGGTATGCAATAGCAGTCGTGTAGTACATGTCATGGAACACTCAAATAACACATTCTTAGGAAACATTATCGAACTGTTCCTCAATATAGATATCGAGACACACAATTCCCGTCCACACCTGGCCGGCCTGCAAGCACTATCCCTGGACCAATGCGATGTGCTCGGTGCCTCATATTAGCAAGTCAACATTGGTGCAGGTGAGCTGTATGTGTCCCTCGATCGCAACTATCACTGCCTTGTTGTATTTGCCAATCCAGCCTCCGCTATCTATGGTGAGGAGGTTGGGGCAAGGATCGTGAAGCAGGCTACAGACAACATTACCAAGTACTGTGAGATTCAGCCTCCGAGGCTTCCCCGCAGCATAAGGCACAATCATACTGAGGATTGGCTCCTGCAAAATCCACGACACTATGCCTATCCGAACTCGTGCTGTGGGGTGTTCCATTGGGGCATTTGGGCGCAACAGGGACATGAGGACCTAGGACCCATTTTGACTAAGGATACCAACGACGTCGGTTCAAATACATGCGGAGACCTACAAGCACTCCTAGCCTCATTCCAGAATATCACACAGCTTAAGTGGTTGCTTCTCAGGGCTATTGACAGGCCACAATGTGACACAATGCAGTCCACGATTGAGCTATTACCCCATCACTTCTGGAATCTCTGGACCAATTATGACAACGAGTGCTTTTCCCTACGTGCATGCCTCATCAACATTGTAACGGAGCTGCACCTGGACCAGGATGACCTTGACTGGACGATGAGTGCGCCATTGGGACAGTTTGAAGGGGCCGCATTTTGCATATTCAATTTGGAATGGTGCTTTCACTTTCCTGCAGGTTCGATCTCAGGTATCCGCAGTCGCAAGCTAATCCACTTTACAAGGCTCTGGACTGGTTTCCGACTCTGCTTGGTTTTGACTATGCATGGGTCCCTGCTGCGGCATGTTTTCGGGAGTCAGACAGAGGCAGGTGCCGGTAGGGGGCAGACACGCAAGCGGAAGCATGATTGTGTGAATGGCACTGCTCTCCCTGATCTCCAGAATGAGGGTTCCGATTCTGAATCCTTTCTGAGAAATTAACTTACCTTATTTGTATGATGGGATGTATCTGCCCTCTGTTGTGTTGGATTACCCCGGAGGGCATGTGGCTGTACGGATATGTGGATATGTGGATTTGTGGCAGATCAGAATAAAAAAGATAATATGAGAACAATTGATAATGTAGCCAGGAACAACATTCCTAAGTCTACCATGATCTGTAACTAATATTCATGAAATAAGCTTCTAATTTGCACAAGTGTCGTGATACGAAGTGACGTTGCGTGATGGCCCATGAAGGGGAAGTAGCTTGTGTTACAACAGAGAGGAGGGGGTGATCTGATAAGATGGGGTGATACAAGGCGTGAAGCTACAAGTGCTAAGCCTGTTTGGATACTAGTTACAGTTCACTGTGTGCAAACCCCTTGACCCAGTGATCCACTGACACGCATCAAGATCAACACTATACAGTACTCCTGCACCTCATAATATATAGAGGACCCCCGAGATTGACTAGGTAGACTTTCACCATGGCTGTCAAATGTCCATTTTGTCGCCAAAGATACATGCGGGCAGGCGCATACGAGAAACACCTACGAACTGCACATGCAAATCTGGACATCGTACTTGCCTCTACCATACGACATGCACCTTCCATGAGTCCTATTAATGACACGGAAACAGACCTATTCCTCGACCTGGAGGTAAATTACAAGAACGAATGGGCCGATTCAGACTATGAATCTAATCCGGACCACACTGGATGCGATGCCGACGCATTGAATGATGACATCTCGCACGAGTCTGATGCTGAAGTACTCAACCACAATATCTCAGCGATGTCCAGCAGACAAGTGCATTACCCAGGCGCCGGGGAAGCGATTTGAGACATGAACGGGTTTGAGGATGAACACCGTACTCTATGCCAGGATCCATGGGCCCCTTTTGCCAATGCTCATGATTTCAAACTTGCATCTTGGTTCATTCAGAGCAAGGTTGCGAAGTCTCGAATCAATGAATTCTTTTCCAGCAGTCTGGGTAGTTCTGCTTCAGTTGGCTATAGTTCAATGCACACGCTGGAGAATCATCTCCGATCATTGGACCCCTACAGTGCTTATCTACAATGGTTTGAAGGTGAAGTTGACGATGGCAAGAGAACACAGCATTTCTTCTATCGGAACGTCCTTGACTGTGTCAGATACCGTCTTCGGCAGATAGCATACAGGGATGACTTGGTCTACACGCCGTGGCGTGAATATGACCAGAATGGACATAGGATATATGCCGAAATGCATACAGCGGACTGGTGGTGGGATGTCCAAGTACTGTACACCCTGCTTTGCAACCTCCTTCATCAGGGCACTGGCTAACCGTTTATAGGATACACTTCCACGTGGTGCAACTCTGATTCCAATAATTGGAATGTCCGATCAAATGCATATTACCAACTTCTCAGGTGACAAGAAAGCATGGCCTGTCTATATTACGACCAGAAATCTCCTATCGACTAGGCGTAACAGACCTGGATCAATGGCAGTTCTCCTTCTTGCACTATTGCCTGTCCCTCCCAAGTTCCCACAGTCCTCTTCAGCAGACAACCTGCAGAGACAAATCAATGCCGAGATACTACAAGGCATATTTAAACTCATACTGTCACCCTTGCAAGATGCGGCACTTGATGGTGTCTCAATTGACTGCAGACGGGAAGGTCCGGTGGTGCTTCCCTATATTGTCCGCATGGGTTGCGGATCATATGGAAAACGTTGCACTACATGGAGTAAAATCTAAAGCCTGTCCGAAATGTGAGGTGCCTCCTGATGCATTAGGAACCGATGCACAGGAGACATATCGGACGCCAGATTATGCCACATACGAACGTCTCAAACAAGAAAATGAGCATCGGTCGACAGACTCTGGGTTGGGAGACATGAATGCCACGTTTGATGCACTTGGTATCAAGATGGGACAGAATGTTTTTCATGGGCTTCAACGGGTTTCAGCACCTGATCTGCACAAGCCAGATTTGCTCCATACAGTTTATTTGGGACTATTCAAGCATATGATGGACTGGGTTCAGGGATTCCTCAAGAAACACGCACGACTGCAGGCTTTTGACGATGTCTGGAAGGCTTTACCACCATACCCGGGATTCTTTGCGCCCAAAAAAGCATACTGTGAGGTTACGCAGTGGCAAGGAAAGGAGATGAGGAACCTGGGACATTGTCTTTTGGGAGTTCTTGCCGTGGCATTGAGGCAGCCTGAGAGTACACAAGTATTACCATTCAAATGCGCGCTCGCCTGCATCAGGTCATTGCTCGATTTCACTTTGATGGCCCAATATAGAAGCCATATAGCTGAGACCTTGGATTATATGGAACAATATCTGAATCGGTTTCATGATACGAAAGATATCTTCTTGGAGTTTTGAATATCGAAGAGGACACGGGCAAAGGTTGAAGAGCAGTGAAGGGAGCTACGACATCAGAGAACACATGTAAACCAATGTGTTGCAAAATCCAACCGGCATCGGGTACAGGAGCAGGATCGTGAAGAAGAGATCGACCAATGTATGGAACTAATCCATACGGAATCTCATTTCAACTTCATTAAGATGCATCTACTAAGTCATTTTCAGGGTCACATATACCAGTTTGGCAACATTCAGATGTATTCCACGGAGTTTGGCGAGCTCGCGCATAAGGAACAAATCAAGGAGGGGTGGTGCCGTTTGAATAAAAACGATGCTGCAAGACAGATCCTGTACAGTTATGGTTGGCAGCATGCGATCCGAATGAGACTTTTGAACCTGGATTCCCTTTGACGTCGTGGGGCTGATCTCCCTGCCGATGTCATGGAACATTTGGATAAAACGAATTCTGTATCTGCGCCAGTCACCAATCGTAGGATCCTGAAGGGGCATCGTGATGATGTTTCCGATGTGATGGATTTTTGCAAGTTCTTGAGTATCTCACCGGAGAGCATCTGTCGGGAATTGATTGGATATAGCCGGAATAGCCTGCCCACCGAACGCCGCCTTCCTGAAGATCCTGCCATACTTCGATTCCTTCCGGTTGAACTACTAATGCAACTTGAAATCCCCGTTCTAGCGTTCCAGGAAACTGACATTTATGACATCCACAGGGCACGCTCCACTGGTACCTGACTCTTCAGGGTCAGGCGAGTTGCAATGATTGGGTTTGGGTACAGACGGGTGGCGAGCATATGTATGGTGTGCTCCGGGGCTGTCTCCCTGGAAAGCTCCTGGCACTCTTCAAAATCAGAGACTACACGCACGAGGACACAGTTCGCAGGCTTGCATGTGTCCAACTATTGAACGCGGTTAACTCAGGATGCGTATCCAATGTCCACGGCCTTGTCACGGTACAGCTAAGGGAAAATGCACGAGAGTTTACTATAGTAGACATAGGGACAATCCTCAGCCTGGCACACCTCATTCCGGAGACAGACCAGCGATGGCTTGTTAACAGCCATATTGATTTAAGGACATTTAACGAGATTTATTGAGGGGTCATGAGAGCAGACAGTCGGGTGACAACTGTTGGCTTGGGCAAGCATTCTGCATCAAGGATGGTTGAATGGCATGGAGAATATTATAGCATCTTTCATTGCAACCTGTATATAGAAACCTCTATGTAGAAACTAATTAATAAAAACTAAATAATAGATACAACTAAAAGTACATGATGTAGAAAATTATGGTGGGGGATTGGTCAGTCCTTGAGATTAGAACCCTGATGACACCACGCAGTGAAACGTCGTGGGTCCTGACGTCGTGATGATGCCGTGGGACATCATGGGTCCTGATGTCGCTAGGACACAGTGAAGAAACCAGACAGATTGCAACAAATCGCCACAACGCCCTGTGGCCTCACAGTGAGGAACCGACAATGGTGATGCGTCAGGATGCTGGGAAGGTTCAGGGCAGGGATGGGGACATTGGGGGATGGAAGGCATCTGTGGTCGATGTTAGGATGGAGTTATGGTGTCGCAATGAGAGACGGAAGGAATGTGATGACGGCCGGCCCTGTGTGGCCACGCCCAGTGGTACTCCCATGAGGCAGCGGCCATAGCCAGATGTCAGGATATGGGGAAGAAGGTGCGACAGAGATGCAGATGTCCAGGGTTCATGAGGATGTTGACCTAATCTCAGGTAGTGTCCTGATGCCACAAAATGTTGCTATGCGACACAGGATGCACCAGGTGCAATGTTGTATTGCAACACACATCATGATGCATAGGGCGCAACAGGGGGTTGCAATGGAACTCAGGACGCACCAGGTACACCAGGCGCACAAGAAATGTGGTGTGCGTCAGGACATGATGCCCATACATCAGATGCGGGTTTTTTTTTTTGCTGATGTATGACTTGAGAGATTATCCCAAAATCTAAATCCAGCCTCTTCCTCTTCACCTCCTACTCCAAGCCTAGGTATTATTCTCTTTTGATATAAGACTCAAGCAATAAGAGAGGTAATTATTATCTTGAATAGTGGCAGAAAGTACCTTGAGGGTTAGAGAGTATTGTGCTCGAGTTCAAGCCACAAATACCCTCACATTTAATAATCTCAGATGGTCTAATCTTGATTCTGTCAATGAATCTGCAGGCATATCTGAAGAGGATGAGGCAGAGCTGGAACAAAGCAAGCTAACTACTATTAAGTCTGCCTGGCCCCATTACCCTGGTGGGAATTCTGAGCTGTGTATGCACTGTTTGGCAATTTTACAATCTGCCTTGAAGGCAATTGTGAAGATTGTTAAACCCCAAAGTCATAAGCTCAAAGTTTATGGCTTGTACTATGCATGGCACTTCTGAGTATATCTATTTCTTAGACTCCAAGTTCATCAGGAGCAGAAAGCACTCAAGGGACTAGATATCTTTACTGGTATTGTGCCTGCCATAGAGTCAAGAAAAGTATTGGCCATGAAAGTGGGAGATGGTGGAGGGTGGGGAAATAGAATTTGCTGTAGAATTATATGACAGGAGGTATTATGGGTCAAGCAAAGATCCATTGAGCAGTCCAAGCAGGGATAGCATCAGAAAATCCTCTTTATGCTGAAAGATGCAGAAACTATTCTAGTGGTCTATACTTATATTAATTCAGTTGGAGATAGTAAGTTCTCATTCTCATATGCAGCCAATATTAAATTATTTGGAAGGGAATGTGATACTAATATGAACTCAATAGAGTTAACAGCCAATGGGCTTGCATGAGCAGTCACTGAGTACTGGCAAGCAAATAATGATGATATTTGCAACTGCTCCATCGCCAACTTCACCAGGCAGGTTACTAAAGCAATTTCTTCATCAACAGCATCATGCTGGCTGCACAAACTGGGTTTTACATGGAAAGAATATTGGAAAGCTGTCTATAATAATGGCTATGAGGGACCAGATATTAAGCAATACCATCAGCATACTTTTCTTCTCCTTCTTGAATCCTATGGTGACCACCTAATGAGATGGGATGCCAATCTCTAAGAATTGCCTACTCCAGAAGTGCAGTTTGGTAGAAAGGATGCTCTTATATGTGTTACTCAAGACAAATGCACCTTTAACTCCAATGATGGTATACACTACCTCAGGGTTCATGAGGAGCATAAGCCTTTGCATAAAAAAAGTCATAGGAAGGGGCCATATGTCTCTGATTTTTTGACACCAATTGGCTGCCTTGGTGATGGAGCAGCTTGTGTAATTATACTATGTAGGGGTGATTTATGGTGGACAGGAGATTGACTTTTAGAACAGGTAGTTGATAAAGTGATACCAGTATTTGAAGCACAATTTCTAGGCTGCCAAGCACTATTTGCCTTTGATAACTCCAGAAACTATCTCAAATATGCAGAGGATACCTTAAGGGTCTCAGAAATGAACCTTGAAGCAGGAGGAACGAATAAAAGAATCATGCAAGATACATTTGTTATGGATCTAAGGGAACCAGGTGGTGGCTACATTTAGTCTATGAGACTTCCTAGTGGAATTCCCAAAGGACTCAGATTTGTCCTTATGAAATGTGGACTTTGACCAAATGATCATGCTAATTTTTGTGCCCAATGTTCTATACCAACAAAAACTGGTAAAAGATTAAAACCAAATCCTATCTGCCTCTAAGGTGGGAACTGTTGTGCATGTGCATTGCTAGCAGCTCAGCCTGATTTCCAAGCACAAAAGTCTCAACTTCAGGAGGCAATTGAGTGTGCTGGGCATCTTGTTATTTTCTATCTGGCATTCCATTGTGAAATCAACTTTATCGAATACTACTGGGGTGCTGTAAAGCAGTACACAAGGAAGCATTGTGAGTATGATTTTGAGTCATAATAAAGACTGGTGCCTGAAGCCTTAGCATCAATTGCTCCACAGCTTATTTGGAAATATCATGCTCATACAGAGCATATTATAGATGCTTATTGCAGAAACATTGTCTATGCCACACAGGAGTATGAAAAACTTGTACATACAAAGTATATGTCCCATTGGTGTGTTTCTACTAGTATGGAATTAGAGTAAAGCTTCAATGTAAATGTTCTTAAAGTTCTATAATTGCATATTCTCTTGATTAAAAAACAATCTTTCCTATCTTGATTTGAATTTGTGAATATAATTTAATATTTGCAGTGATTACTAAATGAGGTAACAATGAAATAAAAAGTAAACCTGTCATGTGAATTGAACATAGAACCTTGTAAATTATGATTTTTATGGTATAGCCCTAACTCCTCAAAGGGTTGAGCGTTACATGATGCAACGGCCTTGGTGTACGTTTTAGGCGCATTGCACTATACAATCAATTGAGCCCAAATATTCACTCCCACCTTTTCTTCCCCACACACAAACAGCCAACACCGTCACTACAACTTCATACCAACAACCACTTTTCCTTCCTGCTTCAAACACTTCAAAAGAACCAGAACCCAAAGGTCACCGAGCCTCAACACGAGATCTTTAGCTTCAAGATAACTCTCGCCCTCTTCCACCTTCTGGTCTTGACAGCCTCTGTTCCCACCAACTCTTCCGAAGCCGAATTCAAAATCGAACTCTGGAACACCCTGGAGGACATCGCCGCACTAGCTATCCTCAATGACCCGACCCCGAAGTTCGCCATGAACCTTACCTACTTTGACGAAATCACCATGCAAAACGTCACCAAACAAACATCATATATCTGCGAAACCTCACCCGCGTCACCAAGTGTGCACTTTGTCCGAGAGTGTTCTGGGAAACTCCGCGGCGAGAGAAAGTATGATACGTGCCAGCAGAACAACAAGTTTGGGAGCAAGTGCACCGCACTCATCCATGACAGGGATGCCGCGATAAGCATTTGCGGGGGTTATCTCCACTGGATGTTTTGCGATACTGCTGGGTGGGCGGGATTTTGGATTGCGGATAATTGCGCTTGGAACGGGCTGTGTGGTGGAAGGGTGTTTTGGGATGATGAGCCGCAGACCAGTATTGCGATTCATAGGAGCTAAAGGGAGCTTGGGATAGGTAAAATAAATGGGATGGGAATGGGAAACGGTCATGTTACTTAGATACTGTGTTTTTTAAAAAATGAACTACTAGCATCCCTTCTTATCTTGCTCCGTGATACTGATGTTCGTTGTATCCGTGTGATGATGGTATGATCGAAGACGACCTGTGTTTTCTTCGAGAAGAATACAGTTGGTTTGGTAGGAGTGAATGAATTGAATTACCTGCTGTGATACTAACGTGAGGCCCCAGAAAAGTGGACCGCCTACTACCAGTGTGATGAATACTGTTTAGAATTTACTGTGTTCACAATGCTGCTCAAGCCTACCGGTACCGCCCATGGGCTGCGCAGAAGCTGAGACCGAACGGAGGAAATGATTTACAGGATGTCCAAACCCATCCACTCTTGCAGAGGTGGAGCTCTAATATATTTTGCAAGTGCAGAGCACCAGATAAGATGAGATATCATTTCGAGTCCCCATATCCCCGCTACCTTAGAGAATATTGGCAATTGACTATATTTGTCAAAGGGAGCTTGAGGAGCAATAAATTTCTGATATTTCCAGTCTAACTTCTGTTTTTGATATTGTGTTCCTTTCCACCCCATTTCATTAGGGGGGTAAAATGTGCCGGGGCTGGGTGAATAAACAAGCTTGTTGTGTCTTCTTACATGATTAGTTCTAGACACATTTGCCGCCCCGAAAAGGATGAGGAGTCATCTGCCTGTGGGCTTTCACACTTATAACAGGCAACACCCGGGACAAGGAGCAAATAACCAGAAAAGTCCAAGGAACGCATAACGAGGATATCGCCTTCCTCCAGCTTATAGCCAATAGCAGGATCGGAAGCTCTGTCAAAGCCAGATGAATTGTGAACTGCATCCATCTTCGTCCTGCCCTTGGAAGAAGCGATTTTTACTATTACTAATATTTACCCTACAGATCGCACTCCCTTTACACCCAGGCTTGCGAGGACTTTGACCCTTCCGTGGCCCGAAAGGAAGGAAAACTTCCGCCTCAGTGTATGTTTATTTTTTTATTAGGTACCACATTGCGGGATCTGACGTAAATATGTAAAAGCAATACGCTGCACCTTTTATACATCGTGAAAGCAAAGTGGATAAACTCAAAACTGGACAACTGACAACAAATCGTTGACCCGAGTGAGATCCTATGATAAAGGTGGCTATGGTCACCATCGTGTTGGGTTTTCTTGCACAATGCATGCACCAAGTCGCCAAATCCACACTGGTAGCAGCCCAGAATAATCTGAAAACTTAGGAGATTTATCTAGGACATTACTTTCACGGGTTGCGCCGGAAAGGTATAGCAACCCCTCTATAGATGAGCTAAGTGACCGGTTAAGCTGGAATATCACATGGGGACGCAGAGATTAGCATCTGAGAGGGGGGGGGGTAGGTACTCCAGCTGGTTGTTTTGCGATTATGTTGGAGAGGTGGGGCTTTGGATTGCGGAGAGAAGGGGATGGCGGGTGGAAGGGTGTTTTGGGATGATGAGTCGAGGACGTACACTCTTGTTCATAGGGGCTGGGGGGAGAGATTGGGATTGATGGAATAAATGGGATGGGGGTGGGAAACGGTCGTGTTACTTAGCTATTGGTTCTTTTTGAAATTCTTTTTTTGAAATGTTGGCATCCCAACTTATATTGTTGCGTGATATTGATGTTTATTGTATCTGTGTGGTGATGGTGTGATCAAGGACTACTTGTGTCTTCTATCAAACGAGGGGAGTACGGGTAATTTTGTAGGAGTGAATGAACTGAGTTATCTGCCGTGATACAAATGTGAAGTCTCAACAAGGGAGCGGGTCTGGCCTCAGACAGGTAGTGACAGCCGCCTAGAGCCCCCTTAGAGTCCTCCTCAACACTGTAGTCTCGGGCGTCCCGGGCATGGCTACAACGTCCGTACTTGAAACAGACAGTGTGGTGCAAAGGGTCCCCAACCTGTGCCAAGCCCGTTTCATTGTGAAATGCCTCTAATTTACCAGGGTACAGGGTTACATGGGGGAACAGTGGCTTTTGGAGATTCAGGGTTCAGTTCTTGTATATTTCAAGGTTTTTTTATTGCTTTGATTAGTATTCAGAAGATTTTAGACTACAATTTTCTAGTGTATAGTATCACCTCTATAATTCATGATATCTGTTAAATGAGTAAGAAAATAAGTTATATTTCCTATTTAACTATTCTACAAATTAATTACCCATCTATATGATTTTGTAATAGGTGGTAACCTGTATGAACTAAATACAATAGGGATCAGCAGTAGGCCAGCTAGCATTTGATTCCTAAGGGAGGCCAGACAGGTAAAGACAAGAAGGTCTTAGAAGAAGTGAAGGGGAAAAGGAACAATAGAATTGCTGTTCAACCAAGTATATTTCTTATCTAGGTTCTGTCTGAAGTCTGGCAGTTCCTGCTAGTCAGGAAGCCTGTCTTAAATACATGATTTCCTCCACCCCAGGTAGTGGTTCATGAAAACCCACAACTACTATCATTACTGGTAAGTGTACACTACCAGAATCTTGTAATCCTACTGGAATCCTGAAAGCCTAAGGCAATCCTTCACCTAAGCCTTATCTCTACTGCTGGTATACATGACCATTCCTTCTCTTGGAATCACTAAGGCAAAACCTTGCCAGTACAAAAGCATAACTAATACAATCATAAACAAGTTACCAGAATCCTAATGATACCAGTGGTGAAATAATCAATCAATATAAGCAAGAACAAACGAAATAATATAACAAGGAAAATATAAGCATAACCAATATACTTTTTTTCTTTTTTTTTCTTTTTTATATCATATATTCATTGTTAAGTACAAGAATCTGCATGGAGCTGTAAGGGCTATGCATCCTCCGTCTCCGCTACACCTCCAGTCATTGAAATTTATTTCCTATTTGGGAACGACTCAACACCATGACTGCAAGCGAAATCATCACCACTTTTTCTATCCTCCCCCCCACCTAGGGGGGGCTAGGAAGAACAATTTCCATCTCCTGTTTGCATTTCGGCATCCCCTTCTTGCTTCCCTCTTGAGGTCTACCATGCTGAGGATGTTCTTTCCTCTCTCCCAGCATCTCATGATGCTGGCCTCCTCCCTTACCCTGCGTTCGCTTTGCCTCGCTCAGTGAATCCTACGGTCGGGTTTTTTTCATTCGGTCTTTCTACAGACGGCTGGGAATACAGTTAGCAGTAGGAGGAAATATTTCAATAGGCCACAGTCGATTTCTCCATTCTCCTTTTTCGCAGGAGGCTGCCTTGTCAGACATGAACACAATAACTGATAGTACGTCCCACCAAGTGAACACTTCCCTCTTAGACCACCCCCTCCCCCCAGATGATCGGCTAGCACCTTACTGCCCCACTATCCACTCCCCCGACACCTTCCAGCCACTGGGATCCCCTCCAGAAGTGATGCCATCTCTTATATCACAAGGGACTACACGAGAGATGCGGTAATATGGTCGGTCGGTTTCGATTCTACTCCAGCTGGTACCTTACTACCATCCATCCTCTCCTTGGCTGGCACCCTCATATACTGCCAACTCCACCCCTTCTATTCAGGCGGGCTTCTGGGGTTCCTCACTTCTGCCACACCCCTTTCAAGTGCCTGGCTCCCTCTCGACTCCCTGGCTTGGGCTATAAGCCCATGGGTACAATTATCCAACTTTTGCAGGGGCTGGCTCCAACATTGCCGGTTTGGTTTTCCTTAGGTTTTGGGTTTTAGGATTTCTTTTATTATTATTATTATTATATATCATTACGCTTATGGAGCCATGTGGCTATGAAGTGGTACTAACATACATATAGGCACTCACCAGTACCGGGGCTATGATCCATCTCTTTCTACATGCTAGTATCATCTTTTGAGTGGGCCACGCATGAGCCATATTGACAAAGGAAATCCTCCACTCTGCCTAAAGCCTACCCAATATTAACAAAGGAAATACAAGTAAAGAAACACCTAAGCTGCCTTCCTCCTCCTCTCTGCAGCTGCCTGCTGTGCATTGATGTAGGTGGTACACTCCTTGGAGGTTGCTGGGTGGGGTTTGTTGCAGTTATTGCACTTAATGGTGGTATGGAGGCACGCCTTGCCCCTGGTAGGGCACTGAGATCTGCTGCAAGACTGAAGGTGTGTAGGGTGTTCCTGGGTGCAGATAGCACAGTGGATGGTACTGGTACACTGGGTGGGGTGATGGCCGAAGGCCAGGCATCTGGAGCATTGGGTGTCAGGACCAAAGGACAGGTAACGTTGTGCCTTGAACTTCCTTCCAAAGAGAGAGAGGCCACTTCTCAGAACCTTTTCTGTAGCATCTTTCCCAACCAGAGTGATGACCATTGCAGATGCTGCTTTCTCTTTCTGTTGGGTTTCTGTGGTGAGCTATCTAGGAGGGCGGGGGAGGTGGAGGCCAGGGTTGAATTCCTCAATCTCGGTTTTAACAGTGTTGAATCCTTTAGGAGTGGAGGGAATGGTGGTGGGGATGCCGTGAATAATGACCTTGTGCCAGATTTCATCTTGTCTGAGGCCAGTGGCAGCCGGAATGGTAGATCTTGCTGCTTCCTCAATGGCTTGTCTGTGAGGTTTGAGGATGGCAGAAGCGGTAGTGGTTTCTTTGGTGATAAGGAGGACATGGTGGTTTGTGGTGAACTCAATGGTAGCAATAAGTGGTTTCTTGATTGCCGCATTCATTGTATTTCTGATAGTAAGGGTGTTTGTTTCATCTGGAAGTGATGTGCTGTTACGATCGGCTATAAGATCTCTTCTTTTTTATATCTCGCAACAGGCAACGAGCCTACTATTAGCTTTTTCTTAAAGATAATGCTTACTTATCTTTTATTGTATTCTCTTTCCTTCGAGAATTCTCAATACTAGTTATCTTATACTACATCTTAGATATTGACCGTTGTCAATCCTAAGTCCTTATAGTATTAACTAGTATTGCTTCTGTTCCCTTCTGTGATTGTTGGCCTTTGTAGTAAAGAGCGTAAAGGTGTTTTATTGATAACTTATAAGATAGGAAATAACTTAGGTGGTTGCGTGAAGAACTAACTATCAGGTCCTATTGACCTCCTTATATAGTTCTTCCAGCAACCCGCTTACAAATCAAATGAGTCACAACTGTGACTCATACACTTGCGTAACATATAACCTCATGACCATACTTGGTCATGCGCGAAAGTCCCATGACCTTAAAGGGGTCATGTGCGAAACCTCATGACTCATATAAACGAAGTCATGCCTCTTAATCCTCATGACTCATAGGCCCATCTATGAGTCAATGCTCAACATACCAATCAAACTCAAACATAAACAACTATGACTCACAACTGTGAATCATGTGAGACCCTATGACTCATATGTGAGTCGTAGTGCGAAACACAATATCATATGACTCAACTGAGTCATGTGCAAAAAACCTTTAACAAAATAAAATACTTATGACATACAATTGTATGTCATGTGAAACCATTACAAACCATAGTGGGTTTGTAATATGTGCCATCTCTTTCAATGGCAATGGTATGGTCGCATTTGGTGGGAGGAGCAGGAGTGGCCTCTTTGTTTGGTGGGATAGTAGAGGGCTTTGCTGGAAGTGATTTGGCTACCTTTTGGGCCCAGGTAGGGGGTTGTTGTTGTTGCTTTGGTAAGGGTAGGGTAGACAGTGGTATCGTTGTTTGGTGTTGAAGTTGTGTTTCTAACAATGCAACTTTGGAGGTGAGGGTGGCTACCTGATCATTCAAGGCTTGGGTGTCCTGGATGTGTCATTCTTGGACAACCAGGAGGTGGTCTTGTAGTGCTTGAAATGTTTCATGGAGGATATTGATTTGGGCAGCAAGTTCTTGGTTGGATGGTTGAGTGGTTTCTGAGGTAGGAGGAGGACGAGGGGAAGAGAAAGCTGATTCCTCATCATCACTGAAGTTGGGACCAGGGGCTGGATTGACAAGAGAGACTTGATCATCTGTCATGTGTGTGTCCGCTGGTGAAGATTGTTGAGGGGGGAAGTTGTGAGATTGGAATGGGCTGGCGAGGGGGTTTCTGTCACCCCTACCTCTGCCCCTTTGTCTATTAGACATCAGAGGTGATGGAGAAAGGACTCAGTTGATAATTGTATTAAAGCAACAAATAGGAGGGGATGATTTGTTGGTAAAAGTCTTTAAAGTGAGGGGTGAAGTGGTGAGGATTGGTGGTTGACCAATAAGAGTAAAGCTTGGCGAAAAATTTGGTGTGGTTTTTTCTTTTGCTGTGGTTGTAACGGCAACAGAGTCCTTAGGATTTCTTTTTTAGGTGCACTGTCAGGATTTTGGTTTTCCTAGTTTCTGCACAATTTTGTTGGGACTTTATACTTTTGTAGTTTACAGGAGTGGTTGCTTGTTAGGATAGTTTTTTCAACCAGGTCTTCGGGCCATGGTTTTTCTAGAGCTTTCCAGGACCTGGCCTGGGTTGGAGGTTCTTTTACGCGTTAGCCCTGTAGGCTCCAAGCGGATTTTTTATACCTTAAACAAAAATAAAAACAGATAAAAAAAAAAGAAAAAAAAAAAAAAAGAAAAAAAAGCTGTAAGGGCTATGCATGCTCTGCGCCCTCTACTTTCCTCATGCTTAAAAAATTACTGCTTTTGACCACCCCAAAACTCTAAGCTTTTGGGTGGCAACCATCTCAACACACCAAAATCTGCTTCTCACTTAGGCTTCACCTATAAGTGAACCCACCTCCCACTTCCCCAAAGTCAGCCACCATGGCAGACTCCAGGTCCTCATCCCATGCCTCCAAGCGCTCCCACCCTTATGTTCGTGGTGAACATTCCTCTGCCCCCAACCCCCTCACTGGAGAAGGCTCCGCCTCACCCAGGAGTTCCTCCACAGGCCCTCTTGCCCCCAACCTCCCCCTCCTCCCCAACCTCTGTCATCAGGTCATCCCTGATCTCAATCTGGACACTGAGACCTTCCCACCCCTCAATGATGATACCCTCCATGACCTCTCCACCGGAGAGACTATCATTATCCCCCTCCTTTGCAGACTGCTCCAAGATGTCGGCAACATAGCCGACCGCATTAACAGCCTAGAACAAAACCCCCCCTCCCAACCCCCCCTGACTGAGGGCCACCAAGGCCCCTCCCCCAAGGACTTTAAAGACCTCGAGGCTTCCATTAAGGACTTCACCCAACAGTTTGTAGCCCGTGCCAGTGCCCCCTCTCTCCCACCCCCTCCCCCCCCAGTCCCCAACCACTTTAGGCCCACACAGTGCCAGCACCAAGCCCCCTCCGCTGCGCCACCAGTGCCAGCCCCGGCAGCCACTAGTGGCTTTGACTGGGACCACCCCTGCTACGACTCCGTACTCAAGCAGTAGTATGGTGACCCCAAGGCCTGGGCGGTTAAATACCCAAGGTCATGGGAGGCCGAAACGTACCGTAAGGGATAGTATGACCTCACCTCCTTCATCCCTGGAACAGAACACCCCAGTTACAAGAAGGAGGTGTCCCGCCAACCCCCCCCCACTGCAACCTATGCCTCCATCACTGCCCAGCTGACCAAGGGAGGTACTTCAAGGAAGGGCAAGAAAAACGCCTCAGCTGCTCAAGTCGCGACGTCCAATGCTGAGGCCCCCAAGTCCAAAGGCCCCTCGCCATTGCCCCTGGCCAAGCACTGCTTGTTCACCGCGCACAAGTACCCCCTGCCCCATGCTGACGCACAGAGAATAGCAGCCATTGCCCCCAACATCACTGCCTCCGTCCTTCAGGAGGCCAACTGCCCCTTCCCCCTCAGCTTCACGGCCACTGTGAATGACTGAGGCTCCCTAACCCTCCTCCCCAAGAACCTCTTCACTCCTGCCACCTTGTACTCCCCATACTATGAGGCCCTGGCCATCAAGTTTAACCAAACCTTCGCAATTGGGGACAGCCCCCTCCTTCCCTTCTGCCCCGCTCCTAATGAAGTTCAATTAGCCATCCACGGCCTCCCAATCCAATACCACTGATCAGACAACTCAGCCCTCTGTGCCTCCCTCCTGCCCTCGATCCGCAACGCAGCGGATGTGACCATCTTCACTGCCCGCTACTTGCAGCCTGACCCCGAGAAAAGGGGTGCTAAGAGAACTTCCTCTGTTATTGTTTCGGTTGCCCCTGCTGATGTTGACAGAATTGGCACTAACATCTTCCTTTTTTCGAAGTCCCGCAATGTAGAGTGGGCACACTCAGCTAACTGTTTCACGCAGTGTAGGAAATGCTGGAAATTCAGTCACTCCTCCCCCGCTCAAAAGGCAACCCATAATATCTGCCCCCTCTGCTCGGCTAATCACCTCCGATCAGCCCACCGCTGCCCCAACCCCACATGCCCCAAGATGGGCCACACAAAAGCAGTGCCAGCATGCTGCCCCGCTTCGCCCCTATGCTGCCCCAACTGCACGGGCCCTTATATGGCCACCCACCCCACCTGCCTATGCAGGCCATCTAGGTCTGACCCTGCTGACCCTGCTGGGCCCTCCCCCGAGGAAGTGATGGAAACAGCAGAGGATACTACTGTCCCGGCCAATACTTCGGCGCCACTGACCCCCCCCACAGTCCCTCCCTTCGAAGCGGAAACCCCCCGACCCACACTGCCTCCACATGCCTTCCTCCAGGGCTGGGCCCCTAGCGCCCCCTCGGCTTTGAACCTCTTCGGAACACCCAATGCCCCCCCCCCTGCTGGTCCTTTCGCAGCACCCCAACCCAGACACGTCGGCCCCCCCCCTCATGGGCTGAGGATGTCCCCCCTTCTTCACCTGATCCCCTTGCCAAATGAGTGCCATGCCCAACAGTGCCACTCAGCCCTCAGGGCACCATGCTCCCTTTGATCCAAAAAGACTCTCCTTTGTTCAATATAACTGCCTGGGAAGCTGGGATGTTTTTCTTTCCTTGTTTAATAGTTTTAAATCACTACCGCTGCCCCCTCATATAGTCCTCCTTCAGGACCCTCCTGTTTTTCGCAACCGCCTGCCTAGCTTTGCCTTCTACAAGGCCTTTGCACCTCCCCCCTCCACTGGCAAGCCCCCCAGGGTTGCCACTTATGTTTCCTTTGACTTTCAACAAGGCACTTCAATTTTGCCTTGCTTTTTTGACAGACCTGATTTGATGGCCCTGGATGGTTTTTCTTCCACTGGCCTATTTAATGACTCACTCACACAGCTTAGGCTCTACAATGCCTACTCCACAGCAGGACCATCAGGTTTCTGTTCGGTCCTCCCTCCAGATCTTTTTAGAGACCATTCCTTCCCCACATTGGAGGTTGGAGACTTCAAACTCCACCACCCCCAATCTGACCCTCTCCGAGCCATCTCCCAACACGAATATGCTGCCTCCTCCCCCTACTTTGAACAGGCCAACGAGCTCCACTTCTCCCTACTCAACACTCCTGGGGTCTTCACCTGTTTTCCGTTTGACACCTCCACCAGACCAGGAGTTCTGGACCTCGCTTTCGCCAATCATTCCCTCTACCCCTACTTTGCTGAATGGAAAACTGATCTGCAGGAGACTGGCTCTGACCACCTAGCGATCACAATTAATTTTTCCTCCCACCTCCTGAAACCCCCTCCCTCCTCCCCTGACTGGAAAAAGACTGACTGGGTGGTCCTTCTGCTGTTGCTCCAGGCATGGTCAAACCCCCCTCCACCTCCCAACCCTACTGACCTGGCCATGGATACATGGCTAGACCACCACCTTACAGTGCTAACCACTCTCCTCCACTCCCACACCCCCTCCAAGAGACCATTGGTACACGCTAAGCCATGGTGGTCACCAGAACTCTCCCATCTCTGACAGGCCTATAACACCACCACTTGCACCCACTGCAAGAACCGCTCTGCCCCCTCCCTATCCGAGTCCAAGATTAGACACAACATATACTTTAAGGCTATCAGGAAGGCCAAGACCACCCACTGGAAGACTTTTCCGGCAGGGATCACAACCACCTCAGTTTGGGATGCCAAGAGGCTAGCCTCAGGCCGCCCCACCGAATGCTTCCTGGCTCTACCTGATGCTGCTACACCCATGGAACTCAACTCCTCCCTCCTCGACCACTTCTTCCCTCCTAAACCCCCCTCTCCAACTGCTGGCTGGCTAAGAAGACACAACAACTGCCCCCTCCTCCCAGAAGAAATCTCATGAGCTCTTGTGAAGTCCTCCTCCTCCTCTGCCCCAGGTCCAGACCAGATCCCCTACAGCGTCTGGAAGGAAGTGAACCAGGCCAACCCCAACATTCTCCTCAACCTGCTCTCCCTACTTCTCCTCTACGGCTACCACCCATCCTCTCTCAAAAGATCCAATGGAGTCGTCCTCCCCAAACTGGGCAAACCTGACTACTTGTCCCCAGCCCCTTCCCAGATCACTGTTGTCCTCGAAACGGTCTCGAAGATCCTGGAACGGATAGTCGCCACCCGCCTCTCCCTCATCGCAAGGTCTGTTGGATTAATTAACTCCAACCAATGCGGCTGCCTTTCGGGCCTCTCAACCTTTAACACCTCAGCCTCCCTTGTCCATGAAGTCCACTCCCGACAATGCCCAGGCACCAAGGTCTCTACCCTTTTCCTGGATATTAAGGGCGGCTTCAATAATATTTCTTCCTTTACCCTTTCCCAGATTCTTGTTAAGTGCAGGGTGCCTAGGTACCTCATGTCTTGGGTTCTTTCCTTTCTTTCCAACCGCCAATGCAAGCTTCTTTTCCAGGGAGCCCCTGGCATTTACTGTCCAGTTCAAGTTGGAGCCCCTAAGGGCTCTCCTGTCTCTCCTTTGTTGTTTTTGATTTATGTTTCTGGCTTACATATTTCAATACCTCGTTCAGTTATTTTTTCATATGTTTTTGATTTTTCTGTTACTGTTTCTTCTGGTTCTTACAGGGGGAATATTAGGGCTCTTCAGCATATTTTTTCTTTACTTTCTAACAGGGCAGCCAGGATCGGCGTGTCCTTTGCCACTCCAGAGACGGAGCCCATCCACTGGCGCACAGAGAAGGACTGGTTGGAAATCTCCAACTCCCCCATCGCCCTTAATGGCATGGTTTTTCATCCCTCCAGGGTAGTTCACTGGCTTGGCTACTCATTCACCCCATCCCTGGAGACCACCACCCACTTCCTCAGGAGGCTCACCCTGGCCCAGGGCACCTTCTCAACTGTCAGGTAACTCTCGCCTCTGGGGGGTAGGATGCCACCGTATGCCTGCCACCATTTAGCTTCAGGCCTCATCCTTCCCATCCTAGCCTATGGAGCTGACCTATTCCAACCTACGGCAGGGACCTTGGAAAAGATGTCTGTCTTCTAGAACCAGGTCTTCTGCTGGGTCACCAACTGCTTCCGAGCGACCCCTACCACCATTCTGGCCTGCGAGGCCTGCCTCCCTCCCCTCCTAATACTGTTCAGACACAAGCGAAGGATGGCTGCCCTCAGGCTGGCCTGCTCCTCCCCTATAATCAACCCAGCGGTGGCTAGGCTGCCCCCCTTCCTCCCCATCTCAAACTCCTCACACACCAGCCACCTGACAAGGGACCCAGTCCTGGCAGGGAGAAAAACAAACTGCATCCCCCTACCCTGGAACATTTACAAGGCCATGGCACCAACCAGGAGACACCTCCCCATCGATGGCCTCTGCCACACCCTCCTCCCGATCATGCACACTCTGGGCTCATTCCCACTTGCAGCGCCCCACCTCCTCCCAACGCTTCCCCCTCCCAAGCAACTGGGGACAAAGCCCTACAAAGAGGTCAAGGGCGAGCTCCGCGCCAAACTCATTGAGGACTGGACCCTGCAGTCACCTCTCCCCTGTTTCTATGACTACAAACGATCCCTCTAGCCCCAAGCATTTATGGGCCTGGACAAGTTCGTGGCTGGTAGGATCCACCAAATGCATGCTGGGAAGAGTTACCTGGTTGCCCACACCACCTGGGAGGACCCTGAGGCCCCTACCACATGCCCATACTGCGAGGAAGAGGACGAAACCCTAAACCACGTGATACTACACTGCTCTCCCAAAACCGAGGCTTGTCTCCTCTATCTGCCTGGAGTTGATGACATTGGCCCGGAGTCTTCCCTCTGGACGACCGCAGAACTAACGTTTGGGTTGTCCAACTACATCAAGCTCACAGGAACAGGCTTCCCACCTACCATGCCAGCCCTTCAGGCACCGGCATCTATCACAAACAGACTGGACCCTGCATAGTACCGCCCCTGGCTGCCCTGCCATCATACTTTCCTATTGTTTTAGTTAGCTTTTCTTACTGTATGCGTGTTCTGGGTGTATTAGCTTGGGATTTTATATGTTTCTTTACTAGTTAGATCAGTCACCGTTGGGGGTGCAATGTCAGGATTGACATGCGGGAGATTGGGGCTGAGAGTTTCTTTTGTTTGTGTATTTGATTTATAGTTTTGTTTTTGCCATAGCCCTTATGGCTTTTTTTTTCTTTTTTTTTCTTTTTTTATCTTATATGTTCGTTGTTAAGTACAAGAACCTGGATGGAGCCGTAAGGGCTATACATCCTCCGTCTCCTCTACAACTCCGGTCATTGAAATTTACTTCCTATTTGGGAACGACTCAACACCGAGAAAACATCACGAACTTTTCTTCCTCCCCCCCATCTCGGGGGGGCAGGAGAACATGCTTTCCATCTTCTGTTTGTGCTTCGGCATCCCCTCCTTGCTTCCCTCTTGAGGTCTACCCTCCTGAGGATGTTCTTTCCTCGCCATCATCAGTCCACGATGCTGGCTCTTCCCCCTACCCCGCTTTTGCTTTGCCTCGCTTAGCGATCGCTATGGTCAGGTTTTTTCATTCGGTCTTTCTACAGACGGCCAGGAATACAGTTAGCAGCAGGAGGAAACTTGTCAACAGGCCACGGTCGATTTCTCCATTCTCCCCTTTTGGGGGAGGCTGCCTTGTCAGACACGAACGCGAATCCGATAGTACGTCCCGCCGAGCGAAAACTCCCCTCCTCTCTTCCCCCTCGGATGATCGGCTGGCACCCTACTGCCACCTCCCCCTCGCCTTCCTGCCTCTGGGATCCCTTCCAGAAGTGACACTATCTCTCCTATCACAAGGGACTACACAAGAGACGCGGTAATACGGTTGGTCGGCCACCTAGCTGGTACCTTACTACCATCCCAAGTCGGGTTTCGAGATCTTTCTCTCCCGCACCCCCACCACCCACTCCTACCTCAAGGGGTCTACCCCCTATGGCCCATACTTCTGGCTCCCCCTCGGGGACTCAACACTCAGCCTGCTCCAGCCTTGCATTTCGCCTGGCCTCAGCCAAGGTCGACTTGTTCAGCCTTCAACCCACAGCCACCACCCAGGGAACACCTTCGCTGTCCGCCGTCCCCTCGGCGTTGATCGGCTAAGACCTGGTCTGCTCATCTTGCCGTCCTTTGTCGGCTACTTTACTACCCGGGGCCCAGTCCCGGCCTCTCTCAGTCGGGGCCGGTCTGGTCTTTATCTTTCCTTTTTGGGATAGCTTTGGTTGCTATCCGTTTCTTTCCTTTATTTTATTTTTCTTTCCTGGCTATATGTTTTCTCGGGTTCGCTTGGGGTTTCATATGTTTTTTCTTTGCTTTATGTTTTTCTTGGGTTCGCTTAGGGATTTCATAAGTTTCTTTCCTGTTGGATTAGTCACCGTGAGAGGTGCATACGACATTACGTCGGAATGGGGATCGGGGCCAAGGTTTCTTTTGTTTTTGCGTTTGCTTTATGGTTTTGTTTTTGTCATAGCCCTTACGGCTTTTTTTTTTTTTTTTTTTTTTTTTTTTTTTTATATTCTTTGTTAAGGTACAATAACCTGCATGGAGCCTTAAGGGTGAATCATCCTCCGTCTCCGCTACACCTCCAGTCATTGAAATTTATTACCTATTTGGGAACGACTCAACACCACGACTGCGAGCGAAATCATCACCACTTTTTCTCTCCTCCCCCCCGCCTAGGGGGGGTTAGGAAGAACACTTTCCATCACTTGTTTGCATTTCGGCATCCCCTCCTTGCTTCCCTCTTGAGGTCTACCCTCCTGAGGATGTTCTTTCCTTCCTCCCAGCGTCTCACGATGTTGGTTAGCTTCCCTTACCCCGCTTTCGCTTTGTCTCGTTTAGCGATTTCTACGGTCTGGTTTTTTCATTCGGTCTTTCTACAGACGGCCGGGAACACAGTTAGCAGTAGGAGGGAACTCTTCAACAGGCCACGGTCGATTCCTCCATTCTTCTTTTTTGCAGGAGGCTGCCTTGTCGGACACGAACGCGATAACCGATAGTACGTCCCGCCGAGTGAACACTTCCCTCTTAGACCTCCCCCCCCTCCCGATCGGCTGGCACCCTACTGCCACCCCCTATCCTCCTCTTCGTCGCCTTCCCGCCACTGGGATCCCCTCCAGAAGTGACGCCATCTCTCATATCACAAGGGACTACACGAGAGACGCGGTAATACGGTCGGTCGGCTTCGAACCTACTTTAGCTGGTACCTTACTACCACCTTTCCTCCTCCTTTCGGCTGGCATCCGTATACTGCCAACTCCACCCCCTCTGTCCAGGCGGGCTCTTGGGGTTCCTCGCTTCTGCCACACCCCCCTTCAGGTGCCTGGCTCTTTTGCCCCCTTTGCTTCGGGCCTTTTCGCCCTAGGATATTATTATCCGCCTTTTGCTGGGGCTGGCTGCAACATTGCCGGTGTGGTTTTCCATAGGTATGGGTTGGGATTTCTTCGTTGTGGGTTTTGTCGGAGGGTTTGGTTTTTTTTGGGCTGCGCGGCGTTGGTGGGATTTGAAGTAGTTTACGGGAGGGTCGCTTGTTAGGATAGTTTTTTCGACCAGGTCTTTTGATCATGGTTTTTCTGTAGCTTTCCGGGGCCCGGTCCGGGGTGGAGGTTCTTTGCCGTCATAGCTCTGCAAGCTGCGTATGGTTTTTGTACCTTAAACAAAATAAAAATGACTTAAAAGAAAAAAAAAAAAAGA
>ML120491.1:246867-292097 GCA_003788595.2 Choiromyces venosus 120613-1 | reverse complement strand
CTTGTGAGCCTTGTCAGTGAGTTACGAAGATTCAAAAAGCTGGTCAGTTACCATCGATCATACAGTTTAAACCATTGGATATGATTGGTATCAACTATGTGGGACCCATCAATCCACCATGCGAAGCCACTGGGAATGTCTATATTCTTATTATAATCGATTATTTCTCTCGGTTTCTCTGGGCTGTGGGTGTTAAGAAGGCGGACCAAATGTCAACTATGAAGGCCTTATTGGATCATGTCATTCCGATAGTTGGATGGCCGCTTACGGTGTATACAGACAATGGGAGTCATTTCACAGGACGCATGATCTCACAAATGTGGAAGGACCATGGTGTCATTCACTTTCCTTCAGCGATCTCTCATCCCCAGTCAGTCGGGCTGAGCGAATGGTATGTCCAAATGATTGTCGGTCGAATTCGGTTGAATTGTATATCTTCTGGCTCTTCTCGTTGCTGGGGGTTAGAGATACGAAATGCAGTCCTGAGTATCAATTCAAGATACATCAGAGTTCACAGATATACACCGGTAGAGATACTGCTGGGTTTCAATCCTACTACTATGAGGATTGAAGAAGCTGGAATTGATGACTGGTTGAAGAAAGGAATGCCGCAGAGTACTGATATCTTTGAACTGCAGGAGGATCAGCTGCATACTTATGTTGATTCCCGAGAAGAACATCGTGAAGATTCAATTACCCAGTTGGCAAGAAAGCAAGACAGAACAAAGACTAGAATGACTGCAGGATACCAACAACCGAAACCGGGAGACTTAGTTCTCTTGAGAGATTTCCAGCAAGCCAAAGAAAAGGGAAAGAAGTTGGAACCTCGTTGGACTACTCCAAGAGTGTTGGAACAGATCTCAAGGTCTGGTGTTTCTGCCCATGTACGCCAACTGCATGACCCACCTGGAATTACCAAACATTTCCACTTCGACGATCTCCTCGTTTATGTTCCAAGATCAGATGACTACCCATCTTACAGTCCAGAGGTGTTGGTTACAGGGGGCAAGGGAGCAGTAGAGTATGTTCGAGGAGCTATGGGAGATGTGCAGGGAGTTTGGCAGGTGGGCCAAAGGGGATTTGACATATCTGATCTATGTTACGGTAGTTGAAAAGATGGAAGCTGGATGATGGCAGTGGGTAGATTGCAGTTTCTGATAGGTTGTCTATAGTGGTTGCTTGGCTTTTGTACTTCAAAATAGTTGTGGATGGGAGAGATTTACACATCTAGGTAGATGTCTTGCAAAATGGGGGTGCATCTGTGGGGATGGAAATCGGTTTAGGGATAGTGGCGGAAAAGCTAGTATTTACTTCATAGACCTAGGAAATTGTAGCTAGGTTTTCGTGGATGGGACTGTGTTTAGTGTTAGTGGGTTGTTGTGTGGTGGATGCCTTTATAAGGGACAACCACTTGTAGTTCTTTTGGAGAGAGAGAGAATGAGAGACGAAGACACGAGACGAGAACACAGTCAGTGGAGATAGCATCAACAAACGCGAATTTATTTTTGTTTCCTCTTTCCGACTTTATTTTCTTTTCCTTCTTGAGTGTGATTTCCTTTGACGGAATTGTTTTCCAAGGACGAACATTCGACTTCCAGCTGTGCGAGCGGCGTTTTGCCCACACCTGGTAGTGTTTGCTCACCCTTCGACCGACGATTTCCCTTTCTGTGTTTGTTTCCCCTTAGAGAAGTGAACCTTCTCTATTATTGCAGTTTTACGTCCGGACCGGTTTTGGTTCTTTCAATACGCAGGTTTTCCCGTGCTCAGTAGACCAACCCATGATTACTCGCACTCCCTCAATCCCTTCTAGCACTATGATACTACAGCGACTGATACCGTATACCAGGAGTTCATGACAGGGTAGGGGGTATTAAATATCCCCATTCACGTTTAATCACATCACTCACTCTCCATAATGACCAAATCTATTCAAGTCAAGGCAGATAATTCACGAGCGCAGATGCAAGGCAGTAGGCTGTAAAAATTCACCTGCCACAGAGCAAGTCACACCAAAATTGGGGGTTTTCAAGGGTTTTCAAGCCATCAAAACTCAATGAATTTTACTGCAATTATTGCAAAAAAAAATTTCAAAATGGTTTATCTATCTGAAATATGTCATATCATTTTTGGAAATTTTTTGCTTCAACTACTACAAAGTGGTAGGGAGATCTTTGTGTTGTAGTCCCAAGATACCTGCCAAGACAGGGCTTTTGTATGCAAAAGATACACTGCAACCAAGCTCACCAACTTCAAATGCCCACCATCTTGTATTGTCATAATATAAAATTTTCCAAAAACGATATGACATATTCCAGATAGATAAAACTTTTTTAAATTTTCTTTTACAATGATTACAGTAAAATTCACTAAGTTTTGATGGCTTGAAAACCCTTGAAAACCCCCAATTTTGGTGTGACTTGCTCTGTGGCAGGTGAATTTTTACAGCCTACTGAAGGCCGAAAACGAGTGAGATCTCATGAGAATATCTCAATTTGAACGTTTCCATTTCCAGTGAACTTATGTCTGCAGGGTTTAAAATTTCCGCACCATCCCCTCTCCTCCTTCCCCCTTATAGCATATTATAGCTTAATCAAGTAAGATATCATACTAACCTACAAGATCACTATTCAAATTCTCACATCTGCAGGAGGTTCCCTGCCACAAGTCGGCCTACGTGTATTGTATATGTATATCTGCCCCTCCTCTTCCTCCTCCCCCCCAGCGAGCCAGCCACACCAGCGAAGCGAACGTCCCCATGCAATACAATAATAAGATAGATAAAGGTATGTATTCGCTAACCTAGCCGACAAACTATAAAAGCCTACCTCTTGACTCATTCCTCGACAACCACCCTAAAACTCCAGAGAAGTTTCTTCCTGCCTCAGCCCGCTCCTCCGGGACCAAAAAAATCCCAGAACTTCGCCTTCTGGACTTTGAGCTTATCCCAATCCTTTCCCTCCTCCGTTTGAAAATTTTGTGGTTGGGATAGAGGATACAGGTCTGTGATCTGTATTTTGAATGCGCCCCTTGCTCGCTACAGTATGCTAACACTTCCGTCTAGCTACTCTTTTATAAGAAAAATAACATATCCTTCTCTTTCAGCTGCATCAATCATCCGTGCTATATGCACTCTCCTCCGGAAATGCCAAACACCCGTATATCCCACTTATAAAGTCGGGAACACCAAACATCCGTATGCATGGAACATCCAATTACCCGCCCGACATACCATCTCAATCGCCGGCTTACTAAACATCCGTACAAGGAAAATAAACAACCTACTGTACACTGATTCCAGCATTTTCCCCCGGCTTCCTGTATGGCTTGTGTCGTTGGCAGACACTTCAGTGGACCGTCACAGTAGATCACTCGGAATTGACTTCAATTGAGTGAAAGCACACAAGGTGGAAATAAGAACTATGAGCCTTATTTCGATCAGCCAGGGAAACCAGGGGAAATGCGGCACTTGATTATTCACTAACCTGTGGTTTTTCCATTTTGGATTTTACTGTTCACCATAGCCGGATTATGTTTTGGATTTGGAAGGCATAAAGTCCATGAAGAGAATTTGTTGTCCGATATCCGTACCCATGGTAGTACTTCCCTGCTGTCTGAATTCTTTCTCTTTATTAATCCCGAACTAGGTCATTTTTTGAAACCGCGAACTCTGTTTTCACGTATATACCGTATCGGCAATTTATTCTGTTCGGTTACCATGCCTGTACTGTACGAGATCAGACTCCCGACAAGCAAATATATTCTGAATTCCAAATATTGAGTGCTACAAGCGACTCAAATTTCAAAAGTCCAAAGTCAAATACAGGTGATTAGGGCAAACTACTGGTTCGGTCATTTTCTACAGTAAAGTTGATGCGAGATGTATTTTTATACTGGCACAAAATTGTAACCATGTATTAACATTCTTAATTACTGCACGCCTGGTTGTTGCTCTTGGGCGTAGCATTTCGGTGGCTGGAGAGATGTCATGTTGTCGGAGAAGATATCCTTCCATCCCACGATCTAAGGATCAATTTAGGACCGTCAAAATTTGCTGGTAACGGCTTAGGAGAAGAAAAGGAAAAGAAAAAGAAAAAAAACAAGTTCTACACCAACAGGCCCATCTTCATAGTCTCGAGTGAACCCCTCCTGTCTGCTCAATATTTTTCACTTCAACCTTGGTTCAACAAACTCACAAACTGGACCTAAGACAGCGGCCGTATTTAAACAATACACTATCTCCAACAAACATTTAAAAGAAAAAACAGGGAACAAAGTTCGGTGAAAAAAAAGGGAACGGGAAAACAAACAAAAAACAAGCAAATACGCCAACAATCGATGAGGGAAATATGAGATGAGTATGGATGAGCATGGAATGCTTTTTGGGTGAAAATGTATCAGTCCTAGGACTTGCGCGTGCCAGCACCTCCAAACCAAATTGAAGCCACCACATCAGATATTCTCCATGCAACGCCTATTACGGAGTGTAATTATGCGATTCCAAAAGTACCTTGAGTGGTAGCGGAAGGCCCGATATTTTTCGACATATTCTACAAGGAGCTATATCGCCTTAACCCGCAGAGCCTCGGCCATTTACTTTGTCTCTGCGCCAGAGGCAAAGTAGAGGTGGGCTAATAAATCTGCATTGTAATCATCACGGGATGTTTAAACATAAATAGCCACTCGGCGACGAACTGTAGGAACCAACTTCGCCAATAAAAAAGACCTTTCTGTGCATGAACACATTTCCCATTATCCATGATCCCGATGATCTAACTTTCCTCACACTTCTCTACAACTTGATATTCTCTCCAAAAATTCCCCACCTTAAATGCTCTCAGTATATACATTTTATGACACCTCGGAATTTATCTCTATCAAACAGTAAGACCCTCGTGAGAAACCTTTCCAATAGAAACAAAAGAAATAATCTTCTAAAAGAAAAAAAAAAAAAAGAATTAACAAAGAATTAGGAACATACGACAGGAGAACATCCTTAGACAAGAGGATCGGGTGGTCGCCGGTCATTCCCAACACAAAAGCCGGCGTCATGCCTTGGTCATGAACCGTTTTCCCAACCTCAAATTGATTAAAGATACATTTGAACAGGAATGGTGAAGTCATTAGGAGTAATGATAAAGAAGCAGTGATGGAAAATGAGAAAAGGAATATAACGACAGGATAAAGAGAGAAGTAAGCATAGAGAACCATGGTCAGCGGGAGGGGTTTCGGCGGGGAAATGCGTAAAGGATAGCAGGTTGTGGGTTGGAATATCAAAACAAACGAGTTCTTTTAAAAGGGGGTTCAGATGACTAGGGCAGCTCCATTGCGATAGCCTTAGCTGATTCGTCCATAACTGTTGATTTGGCGATGAGATTCCGCCGTTCCTCTAGTAATTTTACCACATGGACATGACCTCTCTCTACAGCCAATGAAAATGGTGTTCGGCCATCTGAATCCGCCCTGCCGGGATCGATATCATTCCTTTCCAACAGCATCTTCACAACCCCTCCATGCCCACCCTTGGCGGCCCTCAAAAATGGTGTTTGACCCTTCTTATCTGCCCTGCCGGGATCGATATCGCTTCCTTCCAACAGCAACTCCACAATTCCCTCACACCCATCCCCGGCAGCAAACGAAAATGGTGTTCGGCCATCCCAATCTGCCCTGTCGAAATCGATATCGTTCCGTTCCAACAGCATTTTGACAGTTCCCTCATGCCCATTCTCAACAGCCATCGAAAGTGGTGTTTGGCCACTATTATCTGCCCTGTTGGGATCGACATCGTTCCGTTCCAATAGCATCTTCACTATCCCATCATGCCCTCTTCTCGCCGCCCATGAGAACACTGTTCCGCCATTGATGTCGGTTGCGTTGAGATCCCAATCTTTGATTCCCAATAAAGCAATCATTATTTCTTGAACCCCGAAGAAGGCCGCACCATGGAGCGCGGTGAATCCTAGTGGTCTACCTTGTTTAACCAAGGTACCGCGATTGAAATATGTAAATTCATTCAACGAGAGTAGTTTGCAGGCTATGTGGGCATCGAACTGTTGGAGCAACCTGAGCACAAGCTGTTTCACTATTTGGGTGGTTCCCCTTCTGGCATGTGCTCCCCAGTGACAAGATGCATATTCAAGAAAGGGAGTTGTTGGCGGGGGTGACCAAAGCGTGGGGGGAAGGTCCCTGATGCACTGATAGTTCAGATAGGTCAAGCAGACCTCCGCGATCATGGAATGGGGGCTATGGAAAAGTGTAGGATTGGCTAGGATGTACTCCTGTAGCGTGAAGTGCACAAGGCGGACTGTTGCAGAGGATGAATCTAGTGTAATCAATCCTAGACCGCAGCTCAATATGGTCCGGATCGTGGGTTGGTTGTCATTGTTCAGATCTTCGGACTGAAGTTGTACCCCCAAGGCTTGGCATAACTCTTCGGGTCGTAATGGCCGCTCAGAATGAGATATCCACATGATGGCTTCCATTCCGAGCCGAGATCTATCCTTCTTCTGCGCCTTGATTCTATCCAACGTCGCTGTGTATACGTCTCCCACATCCTGGCCGTTTGTCATATGTTCAAGTTTCTCCCTCCGGCGATGAATCGTTGTCTCGCCAAGAATTGCCTCGATGGTGAGAGAGACAAGAAGGAATCTGTGCACGATCAGTGTGAGTAATCTCTAACCATTTAGCGAAAGTGAGCATCTAGACATACATCTCTGATACCTTTTCCGGAATAGTTTCCATAATCTGCGCTCTCAAATGGTCGTCCATGGCATCGGGCTCTGGGTCCTCCTCTAATTTTGTCTTCAATAATATCTTAACATCATCTTTTGATGGAGTGACCGAGATAGTATCCATATGAGTAAAATATCTCTTGATTTCATCAAGAATGAATGGCCTTGCGGTTAGGAATAATTGGATATTTGGCAACTCCTGGATGATTTCTCGAAGTGCCTTCAGAAGGCCAGTGCGATGATCCGGTAGAGATTCATCCAAACCGTCAACACATATAACTACCCGCTGCCGTTGCGCAAGCACCGCCTTCAGCATTTTGAGGAGTTCGGAAGTCCTCGGACCTACTCCTCCCAAATGTCTTTTTCCAACTTCGAAAGCCTTGCGCATGTCCTCCGGGATGTTTCCATCCCCCACCACCTGTTTGAGGATGGCGCCGATTATATTCGATGTGGTCTGTTCCTTTTTGTCGAGGTAGTCGCAATATAGAGCAGTGACAGTGATATCCTGTTCACTGCCCTGAAAATGATCGATTACTCGAGAGCTAAAAATTGCCAATTGTTAGCAAGGTGTGCTTCCTCCACTGGCGATTGTTTCTGTTACCTAAGGTGGGTCTTTCCAACACCCGGGTCACCATGGCAGAAGAGCACGGAGTGAGTAGATCCATCTTCTGCCGTATTCCATCTTTGAAACTCGTTTGTGCGAAAAATCCACTCTCCGATGCCGTCAAGTTGGCTCTCGCGTATATGTTTGTGTCGTTGTCGAGGCTCAAGCGGTGACAACCACTGTAGGAGCTGGGCCTTGTCATCTGCTACCGGTGTTGGTACCTGGATGATTGTGTTGGTGTTGAAGCTGTTTTGGTTGAATGAATTGGCATTCCCTGTGTAAGCCATATTGTCTGAGGTCTAGTAGATAGAAATGGTACAGAAAGATGACGGAAAAGTCTGGGGATCTCGGCGGTTAATAGTCTTCCCATAGCACAAGAAATACCATATTGGAGGGTAAGGCTGTGAGATATCACTAACGGGCGCTTGATCCAATGGTTTCATGCCAACAAGTCCTAGCATCGCCCTTGAGCCTCTTTTGAATTCCCTCAGAAGACATTGGAATTTTTGCGGCTGAGTCCGTCACGTTCTTATCGGTCTTCCCCTTCATTTGTTAAAGTAAACTGTGCGGGCACCGCCCGTGAGGTTTGTCTTGTGTTAAGGGTGAAGAAATTTTCCTCGTTACAAAGCTAAACACGTTGTTCCACATATCACCTTTACTACTTCACGGTCGCATACCGTATATCCCACCCACTTCGACCAAGAAAAAAAATACCTGAAATTCTCGCGTCCATGTTTCGGATTCCTCCATCGCAAGTTCATCCCACTTTCAACTTGCGTATTTACTACTCTATCTTCTCCCAGTAAACACTTGTATTCACTGTGCGTTTCTGTACCACACAGGGTAAAAACTCTCTAGCACCGTACTCAGAATACGGTACTCCACTGAAGCCCATCCGAGTACCGGTAATGTAGACAATTCCCCCGCGCAATCAAGACCAAAACACAGCCTTATCATAAGCCATGCCAGTTGCAAACAAAAACACAAGCCCCGCAGTGCAAAGCGGTGTCCAATCCCAGATACAGTATACCGTATCCACTGATCAAATTCGCTAACCCCGTCCCAGGATGTGTTACCTCCGGTGCAATAGGAACTTTAGAAAAAGTGCTTGGCAACATATGTTGGCACCAGTAGGATAAAGACATCAGAAAAGGGTACAACGGCTGATCGCACCTGCGTAGAACTTCGCCGGGCATTCCCAACACAACTTTACCGAGCATTCCTATACAACTCCGCTCAACCTTTTCCCTTCAAAATGCCCAACACGAAAAAAACAAAAATATTATTCAACTCATACCTCACTCCTATGCGAATAAAGAAGCCAGGTAACCTGATTTTAGAGAATTTTAGAAAAAAATATTTTAGAGTGGTACCTTGCCGTTAAAGTATCTTCATCAATTATTAAGTATGCCAAGCCTAGATCCTACAGGTTCGGGGGTGACACATCCTGGGACGGAGTTAGCGAATTTGATCAGTGGATACGGTATTTCTCAAAACCAACCAACCTAACATAAAAAAATAACAAAAAGAAGGCTGCAGCACGTGCAGGCACCGCCCATTGCGCCTTCACAAAGCCTCACTCGACAAGGCTGGAACGGATGATATCCCGCACGACTCCTACCTTGCAATTGTAACCCAACAGCAATCTCCAATTGGAGCCATTAGCGTGTTGGCGGAGTATGCTTATCCCTGCCGGACATGATTGATATTCGCCCACTCTCACCATCACATCACTCCGAACAGCCCCTAATTCTCTTTCTATCCAGCATCCATTTGCCCATCACTAACCCCACTCCCCCTTGGCAGATAATTATTTCCAAAAAAAAAAAGCAAAAAAAATAAATTGCGATTCCAAAGCAAGCAGAGTTACCACCACGCAGTACTTTTCCACAAACAGTCCCTTCCGGTTAACCTACCATGGGCATCACAGAATTCTCAAGGAATGACAAGTTAGTAAACTACAGGAGCCAGTGATATCTTCCTCCGGTTGACGTTATAGATGGATCATTGATTAGCGGACGGTGGGTGCGGAGGGGTAGCGGTAGTGGTAGTGGGGGTTTGTGGCTTATAAGGTTGATACGCAGCTTTTCCCGTGCTTAGTAGACCAACCCATGATTACCCGCACTCCCTCAATCCCTTCTAGTGCTATGACACTATGGCGCTTGATACCGTATACCAGGAGTTCATGACAGGGTAGGCGGTATTGAATATCCCATTCACGTTTAATCACATCACTCACTCTCCGTAATGACCAAATCTAGTCAAGTCAAGGCAGATAATTCACGAGCGCAGATGCAAGGCCGAAAACGAGTGAGATCTCATGAGAACATCTCGATTTGAACATTTCCATTTCCAGTGAATCTATGCCTGCAGGGTTTAAATTTTCCGCACCACCCCCTCTCCTCCTTCCCCCTTATAGTATATGGTAGCTTGATCAGGCAACATATCATACTAACCTACAAGATCACCATTCAAATTCTCACATCTGCAGGAGGTTCCCTGCCACAAGTCGGCCTACGTGTATTGTATATGTATATCTGCCCCTCCTCTTCCTCCCCCCCAGCGAGCCAGCCACACCAGCGAAGCGAACGTCCCCATGCAATACAATAATAAGATAGATAAAGGTATGTATTCGCTAACCTAGCTGACAAACTATAAAAGCCTACCTCTTGACTCATTCCTCGACAACCACCCTAAAACTCCAGAGAAGCTTCTTCCAGCCTCAGTCCGCTCCTCCGGGTCCAACAAATCCCAGAACTTCGTCTTCTGGACCTTGATCTTATCCCAATCCTTTCCCTCCTCCGTTTGGAAGTATTCGTGGTTGGGGTTCGGCATCTGGCCAGTTTCCAGGAAGCGTAGGTAGGGCTGGGATACCGAGATGCGGGTAATGGAGACGTGGTGGTGGAGGGAGGTTAGGAGGAAGATCTATATTATCAGATGAATCCACTAACGAAAAGGGGAATCTGGGGATATACATCATCATGCCATTTACCATTTTTACCAACGGCTCTATACCGAACCTTCTTTTCTGTCTTGCCTTCTTTTCTGTCTTCTCTCGGTCCTTTCCTTCTATCCTGTGCTATACAAAGCGCGGCAGCCACCTCGCGGGTGATGCCGACTAGGTCCTCAACTTCCTCTTCACCGTCCACATCCATACTATCGTCTGACTTTTTCTTTGAAAACTCGAATTCGTGCCGAACCTGCACACCCATGACGGGGCCTTCCACGAGACCGGAGCGAGCCTCGGCAGGCAGGGCGGGGGTAAGGTAGATGTAGTTGGTCATATGCACGAGGAATCGGGATTTCTGAAGTGCGACTCGCGGGGGTGCTCGCGGTGGACTTTGATTTCCCCAGGCATTTAGCAAGCGTAACCAGATTATTCGTACCTGCATATTGCGATAAAGAGGGTATAATACTAGATCCGCACTCCGTACCCCCAGCAGATGGGCTCAATGAAGTTTTTCACGAGTTCTTCTCGGAATTTCTCGGGCATGGAAAATTTCCTATCATCTTCCTCTTCACCGTCTGTTTTTGGGGATTCGCTTACAGGAGTGGTAGCAGTAGTGGACGACTCCTCCGGCTTGCCCTTCTTTTCTACACCGCCCTGCACCACCTCTTCCGCTTTCCTCTTACCACCATTGCCAGCCTCGTCACCTGAAGAGATTGGCGTTAGGGGATCGGAGGGGGGTTCAGTGGGGTAGTATATTTTAACCATGTCGACCCCTTGATAAAACCTATACATGTGACCCAGTCTGATATCCTTCCTCCGTCTCGCAAGAGCCTCCACCGCATCATCATTAAGGATGAGCAATTCCCTCCTTCTCTCGGAAAATATCTTGTCATCATCGGCTGGAATAAAGCTGACTCCATCACCGGGTAGAAGCTTTTCGATCGGAACACCGTATTCCACTGACACCCCAAGAGTATTAAGATGCTCGGGTGTAACCTCGGTAGCCTTCTTGATCTTTGCAAAGAAGGTGTAAAGGGAACGTTCCTGGGATGGAACAGCAAAACTTGAACTTGAGGTCTGAGGGGGAGAGTAGCGGGGGAATATTTTCGGACCAGTAAACTGTACGGGCGGCTTTATCCTAGAACCACTGGATGAAGATCCATCCAGGCCCTGGATCGGTGTCGCTGCAACGGTCGCCCAGTTGCTAAACATCGTTGCAGGGGCAATTGGGAGGGATCGAGAGTAGGATGGTTAAGAAAATGGACAGAATTGATGATGGGGGATGGGGGTTGTGGTTTTCGTGATGGAGGTGGCTAGAATTGGAAAAGGGGGGGGGGGGTCTAACGGGGAGGGAGGCGGAGTGGCAGTTGTCGTTGTCAAGCGAGCCACGTTAGACCCCACTTCGTTGCCGAAATCTGCACTAATAATGCCTGAGGTCGGGGTTGCTATCGAACCTGTCAAATACCAAGACGGGCGGATATATCGGTACTAAGCAGAAGTACCAGTGCTTTTTTACCATGAGATTTGCTGAGAGTTTATGATGGGGAAGCTGGCTGTGTTCTTTCCTCACAACTGTGATTCTACTTTCAGTAGAAGTACTTGCACGACATTTCTATTAACTTTTTACGGTAGGTGTCGTACCGTATCCCATGTATGCTAACGACCTTCTTTCCCTCCTTTGCAATTGATTTCTGGATTAATAAAAATTACTGGCAAAAGTCTGAATTTGTACTTGCCCCAGGCACATGAACAACTCTACAAGTACCTTACATCACGTATCCGACAGGCACGGCGCATACAAGCACCGTACTCGGGTATGGACGTTAGTGATGAGACGGACAGGGGGTTGAACTCCGGCCGTTCCTTACCAACTTCAACCCCCTGTCCGTCTCATCACTAACGTCCATACCCTAGTAAACATAACCGGCCTCAGGGGTAACATGGGAATACTCGTACTGGCACAGTAACTTGGATCCTCTTGTGAACTACGGTATTTCTCTAACCAGTCGGTAATTTTCTTTTAAAGCAGCCTTTCAAACCCTCGTCGATCACCGGCACTTTTACTCCAATCAACTTAGCACTCAATGGCAACCGAGCAAGGCAACAATCAACATGTTTTCTCCTCATGACGCTTTTCCCCCTTTCAACACAACTCACTCGTCTCATAATCCTGTGCATGTTAATATACCGCACACTAGTACTTGTACCTATACAGTCACCTGCAAAAGAAAAAGCCAGCTATAAAGCGAATTAACTTCTCCAAGCTATCGTATCGCTCGTTGGCAACTGACAAGATACGATACGATAACACTCTGAACAAGCCAAACAGGAAATGGCCAGCAATAAATCATAAATAAATAAAAAAGTAAATATGGAAATTTAATGGCAAGAGAACAAGTGGAGAGAACGTGTGGGAGAGTAAACCTGCGTGGAGCCGGAAGTGGTCTGTGCCTTTTCACCTCTGTTCCTCGGAAGCTCCCGAGAGGAGCTCCATGATTGGTCCCTCAGGTTGCACGAACATGCACTTTCTTTTTACTCTCCAGAACTTTGCATCATGATAACTGCTTCTTCCACCGCCCCCTGTCCAGCCCACCCACCAAAACCAGACCAAACCAGCCAGCCGGCCAAACAGCGAATTACAAAATCACCGTCACAACCAAGCGGGTAAGCTTCTTCATCCGCCAGTCAAATTTCAAACCTGAGAAACGAACCGGAGGTTTTTCTTTCATCCTCCCTCGAGAGGGGAAAAAAAAAGTCATGTGCTTATCAGTTACTCCAACTTACACCCTGTCGGTCCCTGCCTACCTTTGATACATCTTCGATACGATCACCGATCATCAACCGACATCGCCGACACAAAAATATGCACAGAACGTTACAGACGTGTTTGCAAAAATAATAAAAATAAAAATAATAAAAAAAGTATGTCTACCTATCCGCTGGATCGCCATCAAGCGAGCAGTGAACATTGCAGAAATGTTTCCCAAACTCTTGCGTGCAGTGTTTATGCAGAGTAACATGTAGGTACGGATGTATGTATGTATGTTTCCCGGGTTCCATTGATTTTATTCATCGTAGGATGGATGAATGAATAAGTGAATGTTTGGGACTCGGGAACTAGATCAGTGTGCAGAGTTATGCGCAATGTACAGTACTTTACTACGCAGGTAACTTTGGCAGCTGTATGTAACAATATGTTTATTTGCTCATTCGGTAAGGAAACTATGGATGATTGGATGGAATGAGACGGCTGGAGGGAAACGAGTTAAATTTCCGGTTGATGGGAAAAAGTGGGCTCTGGTAGACTACCGTCTTGATGAACTAACCTATTCTCCGTACATCATTTCCAAATGTCAAGAACGCAGAGTAAGAAAGAAGGGGAAGAGGAAAAAAAAAAGAAATAGCTCTCCCGATAGCTATTGGCTAGCTACTTAAAATTAGCTATCTACTCTATCTGATAGATAACCCCGATTACCTTATACATCCATCTATCGACTTGACAAAACATACTATTGCGCGGGGGATAAGCTAAGCTGAGCTATCAGAGATAGAAGCTCAAAGAACCACATCAGCGATAGAGTGAAGCAGCTCCTCCACAAGTGCACTTTATAGTAAATAAAAAGAAAAAAGAAAAACCTATCATGGTATGGTGTTTTTTTTCTTTCTTTTCGGGTTATGATACTTCATCAGTTCTTCGGCCAGCAATCTACGAGCAGACTGACGACTTAACTTACCCACCATTAATCTCGCCCCAGCCAAGGTTCGATAGATACCCAAGTAAACAATTACTCGAGGAAAAAAAATAAAATTAAATTAAATTAAAGAAATAAAAATAAAAAAAAATAAAAACAGGAAAGTAATTGATTCACTGACGCTATCAGATTTTCCGAAAGACCCGGAGTCGCGGCCTATCGTTGGGTAGGGATTGAGCACGTACCTCTCTTTCTCTCCTACCACCTCGTCAACCTCCCCACGAGCTTCGAAACCGGCCAGTAACCGTCACACCCTCTCACTCGAGCCTCAATGCTCACTAATGGGAATAATCGCACTCACTCAAACTCGGAGCCATCCATTCATCCATCCCGTTCACCTATTTTCTCTCTCCCTTCTTCAGTCTCCAACCAGAGAACTCAATTAACTCAACATCCCTCTACCCGATTCCCCGTCTGATCACTTTCCCTCCACCAACAGGTTTACCTACCCTACCTATAGACCTATGTGCGGAATGCCCACGAATACTCACCCCACCCTCTCCAAGTCTTGAGTATTCTGTGGGGAAACCGGCGCCTACTCGTTGGCCCATTTTTGTGATATCGTGAGGCCAGTTGTTGGGCGCGTCGTGTCACCAGTCATCTTTATGAATGGCGGATGGGTGGATGGCAACGAAGTACTCGCTCATACTAGTAAGTAAAAGCAATAAGGCACCCCGACAATTGAAAAAATGGATGTACTAGTAAATAGAAGATCATGTAGTAGCGTAGCGTAGCTCCAAGCGATGACCACTGATAGTAAGAAACGTACCGTATGTGCTGTTGTGTGTTACTGGCTATGTATGCGTTTGCCATTTTCTTCCTTCCTTCTTTTTGCTCTCCAGCGGAGTAGGGAGAAAATCGGCGGCGTTGATGATGAGAAGAAGAATAATGGGCAAAGGGCAAAGGGCAAGTGGGGGAAAAAAATAAATGATATAAAATCCATCCGCCTCCCGCAATTCCTCTACGAATTGAACTGGACTTTTTCATTGTTTTTGTTGTTGATGCTCTGGTAGTTTTTTTTTTTTTGTTTTGTTCCCTTCTCGTTGCTAAGCTAAGCTACCGTGACTAAGGTCGAGCCTTACGTTACTGTTTTTGTCTAACCATACCGCATTCGATCTGTGATCCTTTATTTATTTATTTATTTTTATTTTTATTTTTATTTTTATTTTATTTTATTTTGCCTTTCATATAAGGCTGTGCCTGGAGCTTTGTTTCTTGTTTCTCTATCTAACGGGAGTTAAGAACGTTTTGCCGTTGCCTAGCTTCACTTACTGCCAGCCATACCCTAGCAAGAAAGGGAGAAAACGAACAAGGGGTATATTACGCCTTTGCTATTCTGCTGCTCGGAACTTTTGAAAAAGAAAATTGGAAGCCTTACGGATTGAGTCTTCGGCGGCAGTAGTATAAAGTCGGCCTGGTCTGCTCTGCCTGCTCTTCTCGGTTTATCGAATCTTATAGGAGCATCTATCTATCCATCTACTACTACTACAAAACAAGCAATCAAGCAAGCAGAATCAAAATGTCCATCGAAACTCAACAACTCCACCGCGCGCTAATCACTAAAGACCGAACGCTACCATGCGCGCGATACCGCAGCATGAACGAAATCCTTCCAACACTCTACCTCGGCGAGTCCGTTTCCCCCCCAATTTCCCTCTTGCTTTTCAACTCTGCTAACTTTCAACAGCTGTAAGGCGATCCTCGACCCAATAACCCTCTTATCCTCCGGCGTAACACACGTCCTCTCACTCCGGGAGTCACCTGTGTATATGCGCCATAAGGTGAACGTGAAGCACAGTCAGATATTCATCGACGATACAGAGGATACCTGGTTGTTGGACTCACTGAATGCTGCTATGGATTACATAGAGAGGGCGATGGAAGCGGGTGGGATTGTACTTGTTCACTGCCAAGAGGGCAGGAGTCGGAGCGCTAGTGTTGTTATTGCTTTTCGTGAGTTTTCTATTTTGCTTTCCAAATGTTTTCCCGTTAAGAATAGCAGGGCTGATATGGCGATGGTGGTGAAATAGTCATGAAGCATTTCCAAGTCTCATTCGAAGAGGCATGGGGATACGTTCGTCGCCGACGACCAGTCGCTGGACCTAACCCGGGCTTTGTGGAACAATTGAAGATTTGGGAGAGAAGGGGGTACTGGTGATCTTCTTGTAACCTTTCCTCTTCCCCCTTTCCTCCTCCTTCCCTCTACCTCTTCCTTTTTTTCTTCTGTATTTTTGGGACTAAACGAGTCCGGTATCATACACTCCTGACGGAAGCCATTTCTTTGCGTTATTCCTTCTTCATCTATTGGGGAGTTTCGGTGGAGTTTTTATTTCATTATTTCATTATTTCATTTTTTTCTTCAAAGTAACATACATTCTTTATCACGGGTTCATTTGTACGTCGGCTTCCTCCCACTCTTATTTGTAGTCTAATTCCCTCCTCCTGAACAAAAAATAAAATAAAAATACCACATCAAATAAAGTCAATTCAAAGAATCGCAACATACAAATTTTCATCATCGACCAAGAAACCGAGCGCATCCCCCACGTCCCCCTTCTTCCTTCCATCTTCCTTCACCCCTTCCACCACCCAGGCAACACCGGGTGAGCCTCAATGACAACCACTACGTAACCCCCCCCCCCTACTCTTCCACCAACCTTCCACAAGCACAACCCCTCCAACCCCGTGCAACCACCCCCCCAAACCAAACCTCCACAAAACCCCACTTCCGCCTCGCCCACGGTACCCTACGTTACGCATCCCCCCGCCGCCAGCCCTGCCGCATATAAAAAAAGTCACAGAATCCAGGCGCACCGCACTTTTTTTTTCTTTTCATTATTATTTTTGTCAAAAAAGTGCAATTCCTCACAGGGTTCGAGTAACCCCTGCTTTCAAGGCGAGGTAGGCGGACATGTGTGGTTGTGCAAGGTTTTTTTTTATTTTTTATCGGCTTGGCTTGGCTTTTTTTTTGGGGGGGGGGGGCATGAGGGATCACTCGTGGTGGGTCAGCACTTTAATTTGGTGATGGTGGGGATTGGGGAGATAAGGGACGTATTGGTACTTGTCTGATGTGTGGTATCTTGGGGTTGTCTTTTTTTTGCATGTGGTAGTGGATGGAATGCGAGCGATGCGATGGATGTGATGCCATGTTAGGTTCGATGAGGGAGGGGTCCGGGTTGCATGAGATGGGCTCGGGATGCCGGTATATTAATTTTGTTTCCATCATATCTTCCCTGATGGGTTCTAGGTTGCTGCGATGACGTCGTTGGAGGGGTCTTTTTTTTTTTTTTTTTTTTTTTTTTTTTTTTTCGCAATCTTTCCTTATCGATAAGCTTTTTTTGCATGTGGGAGTTTGTGCTTTTGGCGGGGGTGCGAAGGTGGCTGGTTTTCTTGCTTGCTTGCTGTTTTGCCGGTGCGTGTTTAGAGATTGTCGCTTGTCTGGAGGATCGGGAGGCGTGGTCTGAATCTGGTTAATTTATTCTGTCACGCTGGGCTGCTTTGGGGTGGGGTGTTGTCTGGGGAGGGGATTTGAGTGGTTGATGTGTGATATGAGTGCGGGTTCAGGGTCTTTGGCGGGGCATGCTGGTGTGCATATGTTTTGCACGGGTTGCTGTTTGGGTTTTAGTTGGATGCTAGGCGTTTTATCGTGGGAGGTTGGTGTATTGCATAAAACTGAAGTTAGTGGCGATAATGCGTTGCTGGACTGACAAGTTTTATGCAAGTATGTTAATCCTTCGCTGGAGTTATTGGTGGGGTATCTATTTGTTTATCTATCAGACCATCGAGCTGCTCTACTCCTCGCTGCCTTTGATCTCCGTATAGAGTGCTAACACCACTACCAGAGGGTAGGTAAGCCCCGCCTCCACCGCAGTCTAGAATGAACACCAACACCTCCATAAGCTATGCTTCATTCTCACCCCCAATATCAAGCACTGATACTGCAAATGTTACCAACATAGCCTTGGGCTTATCAGTCCCTATCCAGCCTCGAAACGTTGTAGATCATTGGGATTGGTACCGCAAGAACTGGAATAATTGAACCTCGCGCTAAGACGTCCAGAATTCCCCTCTTTGGATAAGGGGGGGGGTATCACCCCCAAAAAAACTGACTTTCAGCCCTCCGCTGAGACAAATAAAAAAGAAAAACATAAGAGACCTTACTAGGAGAGGCAACTCCAACGTCCTAACGTGAGGTTCAATTATTCCAGTTCTGACGGTATAGAACTTAAGAAATAAGCATGCCCAGTAATAACGCCGTTAATGCATTATGTGTAGAGCACAGGCGCAGCACGACCGTTTGAGAATGGGGTATACGCCAGCGAAAGGCTAGCGATTAAACAAAAAAAAAGAAATATAGAGGGAAATTCTGAGACACCGAGCAGGAATTAAGACAGGTTTTTCTATCCAGTGATGGCGTGATTCCGTCCCGGAATCACGAGTGAGAGGTCGTGAATGTGTAGTGTTGTGCCAGGCATCCCCGATCTGTCCCGTAGTAAACGTTGGAGTGTGTTATCAGATTCGTAATTTCGAATTACTAGTTAACTTTTGGAATGGTGCACCGCTTTCGCAGTTCCACGGGATATGATAAGGGGTTGGGGGGTTGCGGCGATGAGTGTGGAGATGCAGTAGTAAATCATGCTAGTGGTTGTGATAGCGGGGAAGTCTTTTGATTTTTTGATTGGCCCCGAAGAGATTTGTGGAAAGTTAGGAGGGGGAGTGGTATCGGTAGCGAGTGAGGGTGTATAATATATTCGCTTGCCGTTTTATGCTGTAATCGTAATGTTCGTAAAGTGTCGTATCAGGACTCTGGTAAATTTCAGGAATCTCTTACAAAAACATGCAGCTATGGGACTAACTTGTTTAATCTTGTCTGTAGTGGTACAGTACTAAGTTGGTACAAGGGTAGATCATGAATTGATGGTACAGAGCAGGGTTGTTGATGATGGTTTTAGACAAGAGTAACGGAACGAGCAACCCATCACCCTTCTTCCTTTCCTTCTTGGAATCCGGTATAACCAGCGAATCCCCACTTTTTTGAAAGAAATTGTCGAAGCCCCCTATTTCTCACACCAAAATTGGTCACATATCACATTTATTACTGCCACATCACCAACCTCCTCCGGTATAATCAGAGTTTTCTCTGATTCTACAACACCGACCCCTCACCTACGATATCCTCCCTTTGGGTGCGGAGCCAATCAAAAGGCCCCATCCTAAAGGCTTCCAAACACCTCAGGAAACAAGTTCCGCCCAAAGACCAACTGGGTTTCCTCCACCATGTCTGTCCAAGGCTTCCACCCTTACAGCAAGGCAACCAGGGACAGTATTGCCCTCAACACCCCCCTTCCACCGTCCCCGCTGGGCAATAGAAGCCCCACCAAGAGCCCCAGGCCTTACTCCCCCTCTCTCCTGCCCCCGGGCTCCCCCCACGGAGTGTCCCTCCAATCCATCCTGCTAATGTTCTCGGTCATCTCGCACAACCAAAATTGTGCAAACAAAGCCATCAACGTTGGAAACAGAATAGTCGCCCCAGGAAGCAACTTCCCAACGGTACGAAAAGAACTAGGATGCCTGGACACCTGCTTTGTTAAATTGGCAGCGATGGCCGAAGCACCACCCACCATCATCTCCCCCTTCCCAGGCTTCCGCACCACCCTTGAGAAGGTGTTCGGAAATGAAACGGTCGACGCCGTGGACCAGGAAACCCTCGCAGGACTGGCCGCCATGGCCTCCTCCTACCACCCATCCCAGGAGAGCCCGGTTACGGTCTCCCAAATCCCCCAGTCATCCCCTCCGGATATACAGATGGGAGAAACAGTCATAGAGATTCCCGACTCGCAAGCCACCCAGGACGCCGCCATGTCACTAGGAAATGGCCAAAACTCAGATGGGACCGGCATAGGAGACAGCCAACACGCCCCCACCTCCCAAGAACTCCCTAGAGGAGTACGATTCTCCTCCCCCCTAGAAATCCCAGGAACCCCGTCAGGGAACCTCACGGTCGAACCTGGCCCAACCACACCATCCTCCTCCTCCTCGGTACGCATCCTGACAAAGAGAAATACCGAAACAAACAAAGGCAAAGGCAAAGAGGTACAAGAAACTAGCTCCCAGGAAACAGCAACAAGGGAAAGCCCAAATACCATCCTAGCCCCCCTCCTACAAGGAAATGTTGACATAGGAGCAGCGGGCGCCACCCCAACCAACGAAGGGATATCCCTCCTTCTAACAGCCATGGAACATAACCTCACCCAAAAAATAGCGGAAATGGAAGCAAGAATCATGAACGCAATCCAGGCGAACGGAAACCCCGGACAACAACGGGGAGCACCAACCCAACAACAACCCCAACAGGCGAGGGCCCAGGCCCCACAGCAAAGACCCCAACCACCGCGAGCACAAGCCCAGCAACAACAACAACAGAGAACCCAAACGCCAGCTCCAGCAGTCCCCAGGACCACCCAACCTGAACGAACGAATAACCCAGCACCGATAAACAAGAAACAGACGTACGCGGCAATGACGGCGGCAGGGATCGACACGGACAATTTTGTCCTAGTCAAAAGAACCAAAGGAAAAGCTCCGGCAAACACAGCAGGAAGCCAAGGACAAGGACCCTCAGCCCCCTCCACCCCACACGCACGACAAAGAAGACTACTGATACGCTCGGTAGAGAAGGGCAGGAGAGTGGGAGCGGCGGGTCGCTCCACAGTCCAAATCAGAGACGCGATCAATGGGGCAACCAGCGTTAAATTTGCCTTCGCGGAATATAACCGTAACGACGATCTAGTACTCACGACGGTCCAAGACCTCCCAGCAGAACCAGCCCTCCAGGACTCTAAAGCGATAACCAAGGCGCTAAATGACATCGACGTCTTTGGTTTCAGTATCATCACGGACGTCCCCACAGTGGACATAGTCATCCATAAAGTCCCCCTGGGAAACGACGAAAACTGGGACGTTACCGACTGGAACACAGACTCCCCCAACTGGAGCGACCTGGAAAGAGAGATTTCAGAATATAACCCGGCCATCCACGTTATCGATAGACCCAAGTGGATCAGATCCCCGACGGCCCTCAAAGCGGACAACAAATACAAGTCGTCAATCATAGCAACGGTGGAAAGAAACGACTGGGTCAACGCCCAACTCAACAAGGGAGAAGGAAACATGGCAATCTTTGGACGACGATGTAACTTCGTCAAGTACACCAGAAGAGACTCCTCCACTTGCTGCGCAAGGTGCTTGCAACTGGGACACCATGCTATGCACTGCCGCCTCCCTCCAACCTGCAAGTTCTGCAGAAGCAACCACAACACGCTAGACCACAGCTGCTCGGAACTGTACTGCACGGCCGGAAAAGGAAAGCCCTGCTCCCACACCATAAGACGATGCATTAACTGCGAAGAGACAACGCACTACGCAGGAGATAACCACTGCCCCACCAGAGGGAGATCAGGAAGAATAGCGCCACAAGACAGCTTGGTAGTTCCCGAATCGGCAGGACCGGCCCTACAAAACCCCCATGACTAATTATGGCGACAACGGACATAATTTATCACAACGTCGGCGGGTCCATGAACGTTGTCACAGAGTTACTAAAAGTCTCACGAAAACTTAAACCCAAGATTATAGCATTAGCAGAATGCCCCCTCGAAAACGATAACTGGATACACATAGAAGGTTACACATGTTACGCCGACACAAAGGCAGTAAAATGGGGCTGCGCCTCATACATCAAAAATGAATATGCACATATGTTTTTAATAGAGAAAGTAGGTCCGCAATTTCTCACCCTGTGGACGGGAGGCACGGAAATTACAATAGGATACCAGAGACCCCTCAATTCAAAAAAAAGAAATACCCAAGCGGACTTGGAGACCTACAACCTCGATCACAATAACGAACTACACCGAGGTAGCAGCAACATCATAATAGGGGACCTCAACGCGGTCGACGAAGCGTGGTCATCCGGAGGACCAAACATGGCAGGAAATAGGCTAAGAAAATGGATGACGGAAAGGGGACTAGCAGTGGCCAACGCGTACACGATAACCCACCCCCCCTCGAACAGACACGCAACAGGAACAACGATAGACCTAGTCATCAGCGACAGACACCACAATCTACGAGTCAGAAATACCCTAATGCCATCAACGGATCACATGGCATTAATGATTAGCACAGGGATACAATGGCGAAAATCACAGCTAAACCCGCTAAGATATGACAAGGCCGACTGGGATAAAATAAGAGCAGAACTACTCCTCCTTGGAGAAAACTGCGACCCGACACACGTCCAGGAGAAACTGACCGAAATCATCCTAAAACACACCCCAAGAGCAAGGGATAACGCCAGAGCATTCTGGAACGGGGAACTCTCCAAACTCAGAAAGGAACTACTCACCACCTTAAGAAACAACCCCCGATGCGCCAACCTAAGAGAAAAGAGAAAGAAATACAGAAAGGCCATCGCGGACGCCAAACTACAGGCCAATGGAGAAGCACTGCAAGAGGAGACGGACCCGGAGTGCTTCAAGAGCGTCAGACCCAGAGCAACCAAACAACCAATACCGGCGCTGACTAGGAAAGACGGAAGCATAGCAGCCGAACACAGCCACATAGCGGTGGAACTCCATACGACCCTATATGGAGGGGAACACAAGCGGAAATTAAAAACCCCGGGAGCAAAACCAGACGAACTGGACATCGGGATCTTGGACACCGCCCTGAAAGCCACACCGAACGGAGCAGCAGCAGGCCCGGACCTCCTCCCCGGCAGAATAATAAAAGAATTTAGGAAATACCGGGAAAAACTGTTCACGGATATGATGAATAGAGCCTGGGCAGAGGGCATACCCGACAGTTGGAAAACCAGCAACATGATCCTGATAAAGAAGGAAAAAAAGGAATCGTACACAATAGCTAAAAGCTGGAGACCCATTCAACTCCAATCCATCCTCGCGAAGGTGCTGGAAAGAGCGGCAGTGATAAGGATAGCGAAGTTAGACCTGCTGACGCCCAACATGTTTGGTGGAAGGAAGAACAACGGAACGACGGACGCAATCCAGGCCCTCAATGACCTGCTAACGACCTCCAAGCAACCTTACGCCTGCCTAACAGCCCTGGACATCGAGGGAGGATTCGACCACCTGCGGATGGAAGAGGTATGCAACACGATAGAAGGAAGAAACGCACACCTAGGACAATGGGTTAGACATTGGGCCGCAAACAGAAGCACCTCCTACAGGTTTAACGGAAAATGCTCGAAAACGTTCGCGACAGACAAGGGCACCCCGCAAGGCTCACCCCTATCCCCCATCTTATTCCTCATTAGCATAAGGGAAATAACTGCCATAGAACCCATCAAGCTACCAGGAACAACCACCAGACTCCTGACCTACGTCGATGACATCCTGGTGGCCACGACCTACAGAAACCTGGATATAGGCCAAGTAGCCCACCAAGATACGCTAGACAAGATCAATGACGGATGCAAAGACCACGGCTACAACCTCTCCCCGCTAAAAACAGAACGCATACATATAAAAACCCCCCCAGAGAAACACCTCCACCCGAAGATAGAAAATATGGAGGCTCCGGAGAAGGAGGTAATGCGATGGCTGGGATATCACATATCAGCGGACTTCAAGTGGAAAGCCCACATGATGCACTGGGCAGCAAAAGCAAACAAAACCAGCTTCTTCGTCAGAGCGATGACAAGCAGATACGAGAAAGGAGGCCTCAACGCGTGGACCACCCTCCGACTCATACAAGGCCTAGTTCTACCCCAACTGACCTACGGGATAGAGGTATGGGGAGCAGTCACGGAAATAGATAAGGCACAAAGAACCCTCAACAAAATCACGAGAACAGCCTTCGGACTCGAAACAAAAACCCCCTTAACGGCAATTTTCGCGGAAACAGGCATCGTCCCACTCCGCATCTACACCGACCATCGGCACAACCTACTCTGCCTGAGGGCCCACTGCCTAGACAAGCCGACGGAATGGACTAAGCAATGGCTAGACAAAACGGGAGCAAGAGGAATCATCGAAAACGCCCACAACATGAAGCTGGGAAAATCCAACCTGAAAGAACACCTCCTCGAAAACTGGTCGAGAAGCATCGAGGAGGAAAAAATTAGATACAAAGGCAAACCAAGGAGGAGCTACAAACACTGGAGGGAAACGACCAGACAACAGTTTAGAGAACTACTCTACCTAAAAGCAACGGCGGCCTGGCCATACCAAAACACAGAAGGAAAACGACGAGATTGCCCCTGCGGCAGGGACATAATCACCGGAGAACATCTGATGGAAAGGTGCGGGATAGTCAAACCGATAAAGGCCAGGATCCACGACACCAGAGACCATACAGCCCTGCTAGAATGGATGGACACATGGCCCGACGCACTCAGAAGAAAACCATCCGACCCCCAAAAATCAAAAACCGATGCAAACATAGCCCAGACCGCGGGAGCAGGTATCAACATACCCACCTCACAACCCCCGGCAAAAGGGAAAAGGACAAAGAAGAAAATGACACCATGCAACCTATGCGGGCAACCAGTAATACATGAGAAATTGAAACTGGAAGCACACGCGAGGACCCATGAAGAAGACTACGTCCGAGGTAGACGACCCAAATGAGAGGAGCCCGAGGCGGAAAAAAGGGCAGAGAGGAAGGCGGCCCGGCAACCCAGGGGCGTAATGCTGGGGGGATAGTATTTCCTTATTTACACGACAGCTGGGCATGGAGATGACGGGGCTGGTTTCCTTAGTAGTGGATTTCCTAGAATACACGATCACTGGGCATGGAGATGACGGGGTGGGTTTCTTTAGTAGTGGATTTCCTAGAATACACGACCACTGGGCATGGAGATGACGGGGTGGGTTTCTTTATTAGTGGGAAAAATTTTTTAGAGTACACGACCACTGGGCACGGAGGTGACGGGGTGGGTTTCCTTTAGTAGTTAGATTTCCTAGAGTACACGACCACTGGGCACAGAGGTGACGGGGTGGGTTTCCTTTATATCAGGCAGGCTAGGAAGAGGAGAGGAGATGGGGAGTTGGAGTTTCTTTGGTTAGGTTGAGCGAGGGGTCAACGGGGAGGGGAGAGGGGAAGGGGGGGGGAGGAGTTTTCTTTGTTAGGTTGAGCGAGGGGTCAACGGGGAGGGGAGAGAGGAAGCGGGGGGGAGGAGTTTTTTTTTTGTTTAGGTTGGGCGAGGGGACAACGAAAAACTGGCTAGGCAATAGGCGGGGTGGGGGAAATTTTCCTTAAGGGGGCCCTTGGCTGGGGGGAGTATCTCACGCCGGTAGTTAGATACCTTTTATTAGGTGAAACGAGGCATAACCTCGGACTAGACAAGAATGGAAATCAGGTTACACCCATCACCCTTTCAACGCGGAACCCACCACAACTCTGCTAGAGTCAAATAAAAGCTGATTTTATGATAGGTACGTTGAGATAGTTATTGCCTATTTTATGAACCAATTTTTTTCTCTCTTTACGTCCACTGATGGTGGACAAAATAGGCATTCCTTCAGGCGAACAGTATCTTGGTGTACTATTTGGCAGAAAGTGTTCTTTTACTAGTGTACCATCAATTCATGATCTACCCTTGTAACCTAAGCACGTTGTACAAACCGCCCTATTTTGTGCTAGTGCAAGTATCCTAAAGTCTAACTACTCAGGGACTCGGGTTGGAATCTCGAGCCATTGCCAGTGTTATCTTAACACTTATCCTAAATATCCAAAATGGATATTAAGTGACATATCTCTAAATATGATACTTTTGCAGTCGCATCTTGCTATCCCGGATCCCCGGAATTCAAAGAATCTGTCCGATGCGGCGAGGATCCCTGACAATAGGCCAGGTTTGGTGTAAAAAATCAATTAGAATTCACATAATTTCATATGGGACAGTGAGGTTTAGCTAAATTATCAGTCGGCTTCGCAGATCGTTCGGGGGGTCTTTGTGGGTACTTTGTGTCTCCGGGGCTCAAGAGCTCAGGTAAGGCTTTTATGAATATTCACTCGGTCTCTACTGATACAGTAGATATCGGCATATAAGGAATGCACCATGAAATGATTGGGTATGAGGCTATGAGGCATGGGGTTATGGGTGCCGTAGGATTCCTGCGATCCTGTAAGGCGTGTGTACTGTACTATTCCTTGTTTAAAAGTTGAATTAGGAAGCAACCGATTATCTACAGTATCACACCCCCGTGTGCTGATTTTTGATGGTCGCGCCTACTTTCGGGAATTCCACGGGGATCTTTTTTCGCACTGATTGCAGTTTGCTTGGAATGATTGTGGGTTGTCCGGACCCTTTCCTTAGTTCCTGTTGAGTTCCTGTTGTTACCGGAGTGATTCATGCAATCTGTTTATTCGCTCCGGTTGGTAAAATTTGGTTTAATTTCTAGGGACGTGGGTTTATATATGTTTTGTTCTATATTTTCTAGAACTGTAGCTAGCAGCTTTATCCAATATTCTATTTCACTATTCTCAAGTAAGGTCATGGTTGACCCATAGTTATCTCACTCGTGCCGGTTCCTGCTTTAGCCTCTACCATATCATCTCGTAAAAGTAGGATTAGAATTACTATATTCCACGCCATAGCAAGCCCCCGGCATAGCAAGCCATCTACCCAAATACTAGCCATTATTTAAATCTCAACTGAGGTTGAACCTGATGGAGTAATCCCATCATGGTAATTAGGTTATGGTATTTAGCTTGGCAAGTAGTTGGGATATGTACCCTTTGAGGACTGTTAGTTCTGTTGTCTGTGACGTTGGTGGGTCTACACAAGGAACCCACCACCACTTGTATTTAAGCAACCATAGATCTCCTTCTCCTCTGATAGAATAACGCATTCACCTTACACCTACTCACCGATACGATCGTTCACCACCACTTGTGATTTCTGCTTGTGCTTTATCAATTCGCCATCAGAACCAATTACTTTGCCCAAACTTGCAGATGGCTCGCAATGGCGTGGAGTACGTTTAAGGGAACTAAAGAGAAACTAAGACAACGGAGCTTACAGAAGGGCATGAAAACCGCAAACTCGCCACAGTTAAAACAGATAGAGAGCGGCGATTGGGCAGGTTCAAGAAAATCTGCACTAGTGCTAATCCGACTTTCATGAGATTATACGGTAACTTGCCGGACATGTTGGCCGGACACTATTTTCCTAGGACGTAAAAGTTGAAAATGGGGAGTTAGGCACATCTCGACGGACCGACTCAACTGCATAATGTCAACTGTGGTTTAAGATAGAATTATAGACGAAGACATATCATCGTAGTAGGCTTTGATTATTATTATTATTTTAAGCAATACCGGTACTGCTTGCTGATGGCAAGAAATGACTGAAACTCGCAGTGAACAAAGTGGATTGTATTTTTGTCGCAAAACAAAAAAATAAATATTACTCTAACGATCGGATAAATTTGTACCGTACAAATACTCCCAAGGCCAGTTGGGTGGTAATCTGTGATCAATTTAATGCTATGTCACTGTTTCAACTCTCCTTTGGTAAGAGTTCTGCGAACGGTGAGAAAGTTGAGAGATGGGAGAAGCACAAATTTCTCCGCTTTTCAGCCGCAGAAATCCCAATTCATACTCTGCTTCTTAGAGGAGGTCATTGGTTGGTGTTAGGATTCTTGGCTTGAACTAATTGGACGGCACAGCCGATGTGATATTTCACAGCCTGACTCGTATAAGGTTATTGTCTTGAGCTGTAGAAAGAAAGAAACATCGACCTCCGCAACATCCCCCCCATCATCTGCTCTTCCCCTCCCTAGTGCTAACACCTCGAAGAGTATGGATGAGACAACTTCACGGGGCCCGTATGTTAGCGGGAATAACAACTGTTTCAACGTCAAAAACAATTACAACTATCACAATGAAATCTCCAACACAACAATCGTCGATCAGAAGGCTGAGATTATGCAGTGGCTATCACCACTAGAGCCTCAGCAAAGACATCAACATATACGCGAGAGCCGACTTGAGGGTGTGGGGAAATGGGTTTTTCAAACGAGAGAGTTTATGAGATGGAATACGGAAGACTCGGAGGATGGATCTGCTAACTCTGTGCTATTTTGCTATGGTGATCCGGGAGTGGGAAAGACCCATCTCAGGTAACACAACAAACCGCTGAATCACCCCATGTGCTAACTATTGTAATTTTTAGCTCACTAGTCATTGATCACTTTCATGGCAGCGGACAGGAGATCACAGTCATCGGGCTGTATTGCGACTACCTCGACAGAGAGGCACAGACCACTTCGAACATGCTGGGAGCCATGCTCAAGCAGTTGGTGGGGAGTGGGAACATACCGGGGGACGTCCACAAGGCTTTCGAAGACGGAAGAAAGCTTTTCGGCGGAGTAGGCCCGCAGCCTTCCGAACTTCTTAAAATGCTGAAGACAACACTTGCGCAACGACAGCGGGTAGTTATATGTATTGACGGGTTGGATGAATCTCTCCCGGAGCACCGGACTGGACTTCTCAAATCTCTTCAGGATATCGTCCGGGAGTTACCAAGCGTACGGTTGTTCCTAACCGCAAGGCCTTTCATCCGCAGTGAAGTTGAGAAATACTTCCCCGAAGTGGATACTATCTCAGTTAGTCCAACAAAGGAAGACACCGAGGCCTTTTTGAGGAACAAGCTAGATGATGACCCAGAATCTGACGCCATGGACGATATCCTAAGGGCGGAAATAATGAAGATGATTCCGGATAAGGTATCAGAGATGTATGTTGAGACACCTGACATTCCCGACTCCGGTGCATTATATTGACTTTCAAATGTGCATAGATTTCTACTTGTTTCTCTCACCATCGAGGCTATCCTGGGAGAAACGACGATCTCACGGAGGAGGAAAAAGCTCAACGAAGTGACAGGAGGCCGGGGTGTTGGGGATTTGTACACTGCCACACTGGAGAGAATCAATGCTCAGAAGGGGAGCAGGCCACAGCAAGGCATGGAAGTTCTTATGTGGATATCCCATTCGCTGAGACCATTAAATCCAGACGAGCTATGTCACGCGTTGGGGGTAGAAATTGGGGCTTCTAATGTGGACCATGATAATATCCCTTCCATACGAACAGTGTTGGGTTCTTGTCTGGGATTGGTCACTGTTGATTCATCCTCCTCAACGGTCCGGCTCGTCCATTTTACCCTACAGGAGTATATCTTAGCGCATCCTACACTCTTTCATACTGCCCATTCAATGATTGCCGAGGTCTGCTTGACCTACCTCAACTTTGAGTGTATCAATGACCTTTCTCCTACTCTTCCTTCATCACCGCCAACAACCCCCTTTCTTGAATATGCTTCTCGTTATTGGGGAGCACACACCCGAAGGGAAACCACCGAGGCTGTGACCAAGCTTGCACTGAGAGTGCTGGACTGCTTCGATACGCACATCTCTTGCAAGCTACTTTTATATCATAACCCTGATTTTGAAGAAGCTAAGTGGATATATCTCCACCCTCTTGGGTTCACTGGGCTTCACGGTGCAGCTTTCTTCGATCTTGTGGAGATTATGGTTCCTTTACTTGAAACCCGGCAATGGGATCTTAACGCGCCTGACTTCGGTGGCAATACGGCGTTGGAATGGGCTGCTAAGAGAGGGCATGAGAGTGCATTGAGTCTGCTATTGGAACGATGTGATGTCGATCCGAACATAGCAAATACGAATTGCCAAGAACTACTTTGCTTGGCTGCTAGGCATGGACATGAGGGAGTTTTGAAGCTACTATTAAAGCGGGGGAATGTCAGCCTTGATAAGGCAAGCAATGGTGGACCACCGCTCTGCCTGGCTACTATCTGGGGTCATGTGGGGGTTGTGAAGGTACTATTGGAGCTTAGTGATGTAAATCCCAATAGCGCTGATGAGGAAGGCAGAACACCATTCTCGTGGGCTGCTGGGAATGGCGAAGAGGAAATTGTTCTGATGCTATTGGAACGAAAGGATGTCGATTTTAACATGGCAGATAGCACGGGCCGAACACCTCTCTCGTGGGCTGCCGAGAATGGACACGAGGCAATTGTGGAGACGCTCTTGGAACGGAGCGATATTGATCCTAACATGGCAGATAACAATGGTCGAACACCCCTCTCGTGGGCTGCCGAGGGGGGAGATGTGGCAATTGTGATGATGCTTTTGGGACGGAATAATTTCAAGCCCGACATGGCAGATGCTCGAAAAGATGTTGACCCCAATGCAGTTGACATCCATGGCCGAACACCGCTCTTGTGCGCCGTTAATATGGCACGGTGTGGAGTAGTCAAGGTGCTACTCGACCGGGAGGATGTCAACCTCAATAGACCTGATAATCACGGTCGAACACCTTTATTTTGGGCGACCTTCAGGGGGGGCGAAAAGGTAATGCAGATGCTGCTAGACCGGAAAGATGTCGACCCCAATACTCCAGATAGTTATGGCCGCACTCCCCTCTTGTGGGCAGTTTTAAGGGAGAAAAATCGAGTCGTCAAATTATTACTGGAGCGCGAAGATATCAATCCCGAAATAGCAGATCACGAAGGGCAAACACCACTCGCGTGGGCTACTGAGAGAAGATTTGAAGGCTTGGTCAAGATGTTGCAGGAAGGAGCAAGGATAAAGCCCGGAGCCGAAGTCAACAACGACCGCACACCATTCCTCTCGGTAGGACGAAAGAGAGTAAGGCTTACTCCCTCGACGGATACATAGGCGATGAAACCACCACAAACTCACCCACCATTCACTCCAAGCCTAAGAAATACACTTTATACCACGCAATGCCAATCGGACACTGCTGAGTCATTAGCCATGTTTTCCGGACCTGCCACGACGCGTAACAAGTCAGCCTCAGCTCGAGCTAGCCGTTCTTGCCTGAAGCTCTTCGAGAGCACCAGCCAGTGGGGAGAACAATCGGATTTGATAGAATTTAGTTTAGAGACTATATAGTCTATTAAGATTTAAGGGTAACTGGTATCCGGATGTGACGATGTGGGGTCCGGCGGCATTAAGACTATGAGGGGTTGGAAACGCCCAGAGGGCTCGTATTCCCCTTCATTGGAGTATAATGGAGGTTACTGTACCATCTAAAAGCGTTTTTTATTTTATTTTCATTTCCTTGACTTATTTCCTTACTTTATTTTTTGGGTGGATTCATATTAGACTAGATTGCGGATGATGTTTTTTTTTTTTTTTTTTCTTTTGCCACGTCTTTTTTTTTAAACCGGAAATTACTGTGTCGTTTTTAGATCTTTCTGTTCCTTCCTTCAGTGCTCGTCGTTTCTACTCCTGAACTACCGTAATAACTTGTATTCAAACAAAACCCCGATCATTTCCTACCGTACCGTATTTAGGATTAACACGGCCCCAACCACTTCGGTATGCCTTCTCGTATCGTCCGTTATCACTATTTCCCAAGTCCAGGCATCGGCGGTGATACTGTTACTGGCACTTGGCTATTTAAAAAGTCTCTTGACGGTTTTGTCTAAAGACAACTACTCCTCGTGTAAGTCGGATTCGCACTAATGAAGATATCCAATCCCTCGCTGTTTCTTTAAAGTGTGGCGAGTTTGTCCGTTTCGTGCATTCTTGCTGGCTCGGTTGCCATTAGCTTCGACCCGACTTACTAACGTAACCCTTGTCTCCATAGAGATTTGTAGGGGATCGACAGACATTGTTTTCCCATTTCTACAGACACGCCCGAGCACACGAGCAAATACGGTATTACTGTAGCAGGTGTGTGGATATTAAAAGTGGACTTCCTTGATCTGGATAAGACCGGATAATTAATCTTCTTGTGACACCACAGAGCCTTGTGAGACATTGTCATTCTTCCGCTCTTGGCAACCATTTAACCCACCAATACCCCCTTACTTATCTATCTATCCATCCAACCACTAACAAGAACAAAACATTATGGATCAAAGATTACCCCACGTACGAGTTAGCGATAATGTCAACTCATTCAACATATCTCACAATTACAGCATCGTGAATACAGAAACAGTGATCGCGGATGAGACATCCCAGATTCTGCAGTGGTTATCCCCGCTGGAGCCTCGGAGAAGACATCAAGATGTACGCAACGGTCGGCTCGATGGCGTAGGGGAATGGCTACTGCAAACAAACGAATTTCGTGAATGGAGTGCTGGGGAGGATGGCTGTGCTCACTCTGTGTTGCTCTGCTATGGTGATCCGGGAGTGGGGAAGACACATCTTTGGTAAGATGTCCGAAATTACCGAACGAGCTCCATATCGCTAACTCATGTGAATGCTAGCTCGCTAGTCATTGACAGTCTGTGTGATCAGGACGGGGGTGAAGACATCACTGTCACTGGTCTCTACTGCGACTTCCTCGCCCGCAAGCAGCAGACCACAGCGAATATGTTGGGTGCTATCCTAAAGCAAGTGGTTAATACGCGCGAGATTCCCGCGTATATCCGACAGGCATATCAAGATTCCAAGCGACACCTTGGCGGCCGAAGTCCACGACTCCACGATGTAATCCGGTTTCTTAAGATAGCCGTTGCCTCGTTATCGCGGGTTTTCATATGCATCGACGCATTAGATGAATCTCCGGAGATGTGCCAAGTTGATCTCCTTGAGTCTTTGCGAGATATCACTCGTGGGTCGCCAAATGTCCGGGTATTTCTTACCGGGAGGCCCCAGGTTAGGGCCGGTGTCGAGAAATACTTCCCCACTGCGCATGTTGTACCCACCAGCCCTAGAAGGGGTGATATCAAGAGGTACCTCGAGATGAGGTTACATATGGACACACAGCCAGATGCAATGGATAATTGTCTAAGAGAGGATATCATGAAATGTATCCCAGAAACAATTTCGCAAATGTGGGTATAAATTTCCACATACTTGAGCAAGGAATATCCGCTTATAATTTTAACCAGATTTCTTCTGGTCTCTCTTAATATAGAAGTACTCTTAGGAGAGACGACTATCCATCGCAGGAGGAAAAAGCTCAAAGAAATAACGAAGGGCCAGGGTGTGGGGGATGCATATATTGCAACACTGGATAGGATTAAGGCGCAAAAAGGGGACAAAGCTCGACTAGGCATTGAAACTCTCATGTGGATATCACATTCAGAGCGAGCTTTGCATGTTGATGAGCTGTGTCATGCTCTGGGGGTAGAAATGGGGTCGGCAGACGTAAACATTGAAAATATCCCTTCAATACGAACATTGTTGGGGTGCTCGCTGGGACTGGTCAGCGTCGATGCTTCATTATCTACCGTGCGCCTGGTTCATTTTACATTACAGGAGCATCTTTACGCCAACCCCACCCTATTCCATAGCCCCCATTCAATGATTGCTGAGGTTTGTTTGACTTACCTTAACTTTCGTACAATCAAGAACCTTTCACCTACGCTCTTTGAAACTTCACCATCAGGAGCCCCCTTTCTTCAATATGCATCCTGCTATTGGGGGAGGCATGTGAAAAGGGAAACTACGGAGAGCGTGAGATCACTTGCTCTCGAGCTTCTCCGTAACTACGATGAGCATATATCCGCCCAACTCCTCTTCACACAGAATAATCCCGGAACACTTCTAAGATCCCCCTTGGGTTTCACGGGGTTGCACAGCGTAGCCTTTTTTGACCTTGACCAAATTGCGCCCGATTTGATACAGATGAAACAATTCGATATCAACGCGACGGATTGTATGGGTAGAACCGCACTAGCATGGGCAGCCAGAAACGGGAGTCTAAGGGCACTAAAGTGGCTCCTCGATCAAGAACATGTCAATCCCAACGCTGTGGACCCTTTGGGCCAGTCAGCGCTTCTAGGGGCCGTGGAGAGAGGGCAGGAGGCAGCGCTCAAGGTACTGCTCAACCGGGAAGATGTTGATCATAACATCACAGATATAGAAGGCCTAACACCAATCTTCTGGGCTGCAAAATTGGGGCGCGAGGGGGTTCTAGAGATCCTCCTAGACATCGGAAATAGCGACCCAAATTATACAGACCGCTCTGGCCTGACCCCCGTAATTTGGGCTGTTACTACACGCAATGAGCAACTATTAAAGATTCTGCTAGACCGAGAAAAGGTCGATCCGAATATCAAAGACATGCGAGGTCGACCAGCAATCTGGCACGCTGCCTGGAACGGTTACGAAGAGCTCGTAGATATACTCCTCGACCGAGGCGATCTAGATATCAATGCAACGACTACCAGGGGTCGAACGCCACTCTTTGGCGCTAGCCAAAAGGGTCATGTGTCAGTGGTTGAGATGCTACTCGCACGAGACGACGTAAACCCTAATGCGGCGGACAACAGCGGCACAACACCACTTTGCCATGCTGCGGAAAATGGAAATGATGAACTCGTGGATCTCCTCCTGAGTCGTGAAGATATAAATCCTAACGCGGCGAATAATAGCGGCCGCACGCCACTTATTTGTGCCGTAGAATCCAATGTGGATAACTGCACGAGGATTGTCAGAATACTGGTGATGCGGGAAGATGTGGATCTCAACGCGGCCGATATCAACGGTAGAACATCACTTTTATTAGCTGTCCAGAATGAGGACGTGGGAGTAGTAACAGCGCTAGTAGAGCAAGAAGACATCGCTCTAAACCTGATAGACCCCGACGGCCGAACACCCCTCTCTTGGGCGGCCCAGATTGGCAACGAAGAAGTAGTGCAGCTACTTCTCGATCGTGATGACATAAACCCCAACATAGCCGACGACTACGGCCGAACACCACTATGGTACGCTGCAGACAAAGGCCACGAGGAAGCGACCACAGCACTACTATCCAGGGATGACACAAACCCCAACACACCAGACAACGACAGCCAAACCCCCCTTTTCCGCGCAGTCGAAAATGGCGACGAGGAGGTAGCCCAACTACTCCTTGACCGGGAAGACGTGAACCCCAACACCCCCGACTCTCCTGGCCGAACTCCGCTCCACCGCGCAGCCAGTCTAGGCTTTAGTGGAATAGTAGAAATCCTCCTCGGACACGAAGACATATGTCCTGACACCGCAGATCAGCGCGGCAGAACACCCCTCCAGCGCGCATCATTCCATGGACATGAAGATATACTCGCTATGCTACTAGCTCGCGAAGACATAGACCCAAACTTACCAGACAACCGTGGCAGAACACCCCTTTCCTTAGCAGCCGAAAGCGCGAACGAAGGTGTTATAGCGAGTTTGCTCGAGCGCGAAGACCTAGACCTCCAGGCGACAGATAATGATGGGAATACGCCCTTGTCCTGGGCGAGACGGAGTGGGAATGGGCGAGTGGTGGGTTTACTCCTTGATCGTGGCGGGAGGACTCCGTTCTTGAGTGTTGGTGGGAGGAAGAGGATGAGGCTTGGGAGGTAGGTTCGGCGAGTGAGAGGCGGTGAATGAGTTTTTTTTTTGGAATGATGTTTGGGTGTGGATATGTATATTACGCTAGTCTGTAATATTGGTTATTGTACCAAACTCCCCGGAGGACATTTCGGGGGTTATGTATGATACCCGCTTCTTTCGTAGAGTACAGCACGGTGGAGTGCTCAGCAGGACATATATATCATTTTTTAAACACCTTTCAAAGAATGAACCCCCCCCCCTTTCCTAAAAACAAAGAAAAAATACTGAGTCATTATGCCCTACTATCATATACAAAGCACTTCCTGCACTATGTCAGCCCCCCCTCACTCCCCGACTTTCTTTTTTACAGGTCGATAGATCGGAAGACAGTAAAAACATACTTGACATACACAGGCCTGCCGAGCTCCAGTCCAGTCTAGTCCAATCCAGTCTGAATACATTCATACATTGCGCATGCAGGTCCACAAGGCCTAACTTATCTATTTACAAACCAACCTACTCTACAGTTTTGGCTTTCTTGCTTGTTGTATTGTATCTTATCCCAAAACAAAACAAAACAAAACAGCTACCAAAAATATAATACGAAACTTAACGCCGACGTAATTCCGCTTCTTTGGGAGTGGAAGAAAGTATAAGGCGTCTGGAGGTATCTGGGTAGATACAGCAGATAGATGATATGAGGACGACCCAAGAATCTATAACTCATGAGCGACGGGGCACGATCTACTATTTAAGATCTAATATCCAGAACAGCTTTACCTGAGTAAAAAAAAAAAAGAGAAAATCCTCTCTCACACCCGCTTGTAGGTTATCATAGTTGATTACCCCCGCCTCCGATCACGACGGTCACCGTGGGGGGGGGGGGTTCTAGTTATCCCTGTGCCAGCAAGGTGTAATTACTTTCCATTTATTTGCTGCCACAGACATACCATATTGTCAATTGAAGTTGTTCAGTTATTTTTACATCACCAAGTGTACTCATACAGCTGCTACAGTGCCGTACCGTACCCACAGCCCTAGTAAGTATGTAACAGAAATATACAAATTTACATATATACACTGTGCTTACCATAGTCTATAATGAGCCTCTCCGAGATTAAACTGAATAAAAGTATTATGATATTACGATACAACAGAATGGAAGGAAGAAAAGGGAAAAAGCCAAAGGTAGGAAGTGAGGTGAGTTAGAATGGTATGATAACAGTAATAAAAACCCCTACTGTGCGTATGTATACGATGAACGAAGAATGAATGATGGCAAAGTAATGTAAGTTACTGTATTTGAGAATACGGTACTATATAATGGATAAGGGAGGGAAGGAGGGAAGGAGAAAAAGAAACTATACAGTACCTAACGCTAATAGACGTCATTTGACATACGTAACAAGATGGATGAATAAATAAACAATAACATTCATGAAGAGTTCGTATATAGTACCGTATCCTCTCGCAAAAGTCAGATTCGTGCTAAGGAGGGTCTGTCCAATCGCTGTTTGACTTTTGCTTAAAGTGTGACGATTTGGGGGTCTTTGTGCTCTCTCGTTGACTCGGTTGCCCTTAGCTCCAATCCGACTTTTACGAAAGGATATGGTACTGTACTGTACTCTTGGGAAATAAGGTCATGCATGCATGTATGTGCGATCTGAATGGCATGTAATGTGATCGATCGCTCGTGATATGCTATGATATGATGCAGTGCAGTCGTGTCGTGTAAAACACAAACATAAAAAAGGAGAAAAGGAAAAAAAGGAAAAATCTACCGGTCTAACACCAGCCTGCTCCGGTGCAAGGAAGAAAGAAAGAAAGGGGGAACGACAAACATAAAGTTACAACATGCAAATGCAATAAATCAATGACAAAAAAAATACAAACTCCCCAACCCAAACGATAATACAAGTTTGAGAAAACAGAAAACTACACGCTGAAGTAAGTTAAACTTGAACATAAGATCCAACATTCATTGCCGAATCCTAACCCTCGTTCCACTCCCTTCTCCCCCACCAACTGCCCCTGCCCCTGTTCCTGCCACTCTCCCACCCTTTCTTGATCATCTTCATCACCATCGTCAGCTGGCAATGCCAGCCGATGCCACGGCACACTCCCGCCATCATCCCCACACTTCTCCTCCTAGAACTCGCCGCTACGGCCGAAGCAGCATGCCGCGGTGGCGCGGCATGAAACAGTCCCGTGACGCCTTGGCGGCAGCGGTCGAGAGCGGCGTATTCTGCGCGACGGGCGGTGTTGCCTTTCCAGTCTATGGTTGTATTGTATGAGAGGGTGAGGGTTTGAGTTTGGGTGGGAGGAGGTTTGTGAGTTTTGTAGGAGGAGGAGGATGAGGAAGAGGAAGAGCTTGTTGTGGGGGAGGTTAACGATATGAGGTAGTGATGGTGGATGATATGATTGCGGGTTCAGGGTCTTTGGCGGGGTCTGATAGTGTGCATATGTTTTGCAAGAGTTGCTGTTTGGGGCTTTAGTTGGATACTGGGAATTTTATCATAGGAGGATATAGGAGGGGTATAATGGTAGGGCTGATCGTCACGGGTGAAGATAAGTTGATTGGGGGGAGAAGATCGTAATTGGTGTATTGCATAAGACTGAAGTTAGTGGTGATAATACGTTGCTGGACTGACAGGTTTTATGCAGGTATGTTAATCCCTCGTTGGAGTTATCGGCGGAATATCTATCTGTTTATCTATCATACCATCAATTTGCTCTACTCGTCGCCGCCTTTGATCTCCGTCTAGAGTACTAACACCACCGCTATCGGAGGGTAGGTAAACCTCCTTCATTCGCACAGTCGCCGAGTACACCTCCTCCACCGTAGTCTAGAATGAACACCAAAACCTCCATAAGCTATGCTTCATTTTCAAGCACTTACACTGTGAAAGTTGCCAACATAGCCGTGGGCATGTCTAGTCTCTATCCAGCTTTGAAATGTCGTAGATCATTGGGATTGGTATAGAACTTAAGAAATAAGCATGCCTGGTAATAACGCCCATAATGCATTATGCGTAGAGTACTGGCGCAGCACGATCGTTTGTGCATGGGGTATACGCCGACGAAAGGCTAGCGATTAAACAAAAAAAAAAAAATATAGAGGGAAATTCTGCGACACCGAGCAGGAGTTCAGACAGATTTTCCTATCCAGTGTTGGCGTGATTCCGTCCCTTGAATCTTGTAGGATCCGGAATCACGAGTGAGAGGCCGTGAATGTGTAGTGTTGTGCCAGGCATCCCCGACCTGTCCCGTAGTAAACGTGGGGATGTGCTATCAGCTTCTTAATTTCGAATTACTATCTAACTTTTAGAATGATGTACCGCTTTCACAGTTTCACGGGATATGATAAGGGGATAGAGGATGCAGCGATGAGTGCGAGGATGCAGTAGTAAATCATACTGGTGGTGTGGTGTGATAGCGGGGAAGTCTTTTGATCTTTTGATTGGTGATTGAACACGAAAAGATTTGTGGAAAATTAGGAGGGGAGGATATAGGTAGCGAGTGAGGGTATCATATATCCCTTTATTGTTTTATGCTATAATCACAATGCCCATAAAGTGCCGTATCCGGACTCTAGTAAATTTCAGAAATCTCTTACTAAAACATGCAGTTGCGGGACTGACTTGTTGTTTAATCTTGTCTCTAGTGGTACAAGTACAAGTTCTAAGTTAGTAACCTAAGCACGTTGTACAAATTGCCCTGTTTTGTACTAGTGAAAGTATCCTAAAGTCTAACTACTCAGGGACTTGGGTTAGAATCTCGAGCCACTGCCGGTGTTATTTTAACACTTAACCTAAATATCTAAAATGGATATTAAGTGACATATCTCTAAATATAATACTTTCACAGTCGAATCTCCCTATCCCGGATCTCCAGAATTCAAAGAATCTGTCCGATTCGGCGAGGGATGCGTGACAATAGGCCAGGTTTGGTGTAGAAGATCAATTAGAATTTACATAATTTCATACGGGACAGTGAGGTTTAGCTAAATTATCAGTCGGCTTCGCAGATCATTCGGGGGGCCTTTGTGGGTACTTTGTGTCTCCGAAGCTTAAGAGCTCAGGTAAGACTTTTATGAATATTCACTCGGTCTCTACTGATACAGTAGATGCCGGTATATCATGAATGCACCATGAAATGATTGGGTATGGGGTTATGAGGCATGGGGTTATAGGTACCGTAGGATTCGTGTGAACTGTACTGTACCTTGTTTAAAAGTTGAATTAGGAAGCAATGTATTATCTAAGGTATCGTACTCCCGCGCCCAGATTTTTGATGGCTGAGCCTACTTTCGTGAATTCCACGGGGATTTCTCTTCGCACTGATTGTAGTTTGTTCGGAATGACTGGGTTGTCCGGGGTCTTTCCTCAGTTCCTGTTGAGTTCCTGTTGTTGCCGCAGTGATTCCATGCTATCTGTTTATTCGCTCCGGTTGGTAAAATTTGGTTTAATTTCTAGAGACGTGGGTTTTTTGGAAAATATATATATTTAATATTTGCTAGAAGTGTAGCTAGCAGCTCTATTCAATATTCTATTTCACTATTCTCAAGTAAAGTTATAGTTAACCCATGGTTATCCCACCCGTACCGGTTCCTGCTTTAGCCTCTACCGTATCATCTCGGATTGGAAGTACCGTATTCCACGCCATAGCGAGCCATCCGCCCAAATACTAGCCACTACTTAAATCTCAACTAAGGTTGAACCAATTACTTTGTCCAAACTTGCAGATGGCTCGCTATTGTGCAGAATACGTTGAAGGGAACTAAAGAGAAACTAAGGCAACCGAGCCAACAGAAGGACATGAAGTCCGCCAACTCGCCACAGTTTAAACAGATAGAGAGCGGATTGGGCAGGTTCAAGAAAATCCTCACTAGCGCTAATCCGACATTCATGAGATTATGGTAACTTGCCAGACATGTTGGCCGGACACTATTTTCCCAGGACGCAGAAGTTGAAAATGGGGAGTTAGGCATATCTCGATGGACCGACCCAACGGCATAACGCCAAGTGTGGTTTAAGATAGAATTATAGACGAAGAAATATCATTGTAGTAGGCCTTGAGTTTTTTTTTAAAGAAATACTGGTTGCTGATGCCAAGAAATGACTGAAACTTGCACTGAACAATGTGAATTCTGCGTTTGTCGCAAAACAAAAAGATAAATATTACTCTAACGACCGGATAAATCTGTACAAATAATCTTGAGGCCAGTTGGGTGGTGATCTGTGATCAATTTAACGCCATGTCACTGTTTCAATTCTCCTTTAGTAAGAGTTCTGCGAACGGTGAGAAAATTGAGAGACGGGAGAAGCACAAACTCCTCCGCTTTTCAGCCGCAGAAATCCCAGTCGATACTCTACCGGTACTTCTTAGAGGAGGTCATTGGATGGTGTTAGGATTCTTGGCGTGAACTAATTGGACGACACAGCTGATGTGATATTTCACAGCCTGGCTCGTATAGGATTATTGCCTTGAGCTGTAGAAAGAAAGAAACATCGACCTCCGCAACATCCCCCCCATCATCTGCTCTTCCCCTCCGTAGAGCTAACACCTCCGACAGTATGGATGATGCAACTTCACGGGGCTCGCATGGTAGCGGGAACACCAACTCTTTCAACGTCAAGAACAATTACAACTATCACAATGAAATCTCCTACACAACAATCGTCGATCAGAAGGCTGAGATTATGCGGTGGCTATCACCATTAGAGCCTCAGCAAAGACATCAAGGTATACGCGAGAGCCGACTTGAGGGTGTGGGGGAATGGGTTTTTCAAACGAGAGAGTTTATGAGATGGAATACGGGAGACTCGGAGGATGGATCTGCTCACCCTGTGCTATTTTGCTATGGTGATCCAGGAGTGGGAAAGACCCATCTCAGGTAACACAACAAACCGCTGAATCATCTCATGTGCTAACTATTGGAATTTTTAGCTCGCTGGTCATTGATCACTTTCATGACAGCAGACAGGAGATCACAGTCATCGGGCTGTATTGCGACTACCTCGACAGAAAGGCACAGACCACTTCGAACATGCTGGGAGCCATGCTCAAGCAGTTGGTGGGGAGTGGGAACATACCGGGGGACGTCCACAAGGCTTTCGAAGACGGAAGAAAGCTTTTCGGCGGAGTAGGCCCGCAGCCTTCCGAACTTCTTAAAATGCTGAAGACAACACTTGCGCAACGACAGCGGGTAGTTATATGTATTGACGGGTTGGATGAATCTCTCCCGCAGCACCGGACTGGCCTTCTCAAATCTCTTCAGGATATCGTCCGGGAGTTACCAAGCGTACGGTTGTTCCTAACCGCAAGGCCTTTCATCCGCAGTGAAGTTGAGAAATACTTCCCCGAAGTGGATACTATCTCAGTTAGTCCAACAAAGGAAGACACCGAGGCTTTTTTGAGGAACAAGCTAGATGATGACCCAGAATCTGACGCCATGGACGATATCCTAAGAGCGGAAATAATGAAGATGATTCCGGATAAGGTATCAGAGATGTATGTTGAGACACCTGACATCCCCGACTCCGGTGCATTATATTGACTTTCAAATGTGCATAGATTTCTACTTGTTTCTCTCACCATCGAGGCTATCCTGGGAGAAACGACGATCTCACGGAGGAGGAAAAAGCTCAACGAAGTGACAAGAGGCCAGGGTGTTGGGGATTTGTACACTGCCACACTGGAGAGAATCAAGGCTCAGAAGGGGAGCAGGCCACAGCAAGGCATGGAAGTTCTTATGTGGATATCCCATTCGCTGAGACCATTAAATCCAGACGAGCTATGTCACGCTTTGGGGGTAGAAATTGGGGCTTCTAATGTGGACCATGATAATATCCCTTCCATACGAACAGTGTTGGGTTCTTGTCTGGGATTGGTTACTGTTGATTCATCCTCATCAACGGTCCGGCTCGTCCATTTTACCCTACAGGAGTATATCTTAGCGCATCCTACACTCTTTCATACTGCCCATTCAATGATTGCCGAGGTCTGCTTGACCTACCTGAACTTTGAGTGTATCAGGGACCTTTCTCCTACCCTTTCTTCACCACCGCCAACAACCCCCTTTCTTGAATATGCTTCTCGTTATTGGGGAGCACACACCCGAAGGGAAACCACCGAGGCTGTGACCAAGCTTGCACTGAGAGTGCTGGACTGCTTCGATACGCACATCTCTTGCAAGCTACTCCTCTATGATAACCCTGGTTTTGAAGAAGGTGAGTGGATTTATCCCCTTGAGGACCAATATAAAGTTAGTCCTCTTGGGTTCACCGGGCTTCACGGTGCAGCTTTTCTCGGTCTTGTGGAGATTATGGTTCCTTTACTTGAAACCCGGCAATGGGATCTTAACGCGCCTGACTTCGGTGGCAATACGGCGTTGGAATTGGCTACTATCAGAGGGCATGAGAGTGCATTGAATCTGCTATTGGAACGATCTGGTGTCGATCTGAACGTGGCAAATGAGAATTGCCAAAACCTATTTTCCTTGGCTGCTTGGCATGGACAAGAGGGAGTTTTGAGGATGTTATTAAACCGGGGGAATGTCAATCCTGATAAGGCAAACTGTTGTGGTGAAACACCGCTCTCCCTAGCAGCTGCCAGTGGCCAAGAGGGAGCTGTGAAGGCACTATTGGAGCTTAGTGATGTAAATCCCAATAGCGCTGATAAGCAAGGCAGAACACCATTCTCGTTCGCTGCTGGGAGTAGCGTTGAGGAAGTTGTTAAGATGTTCTTGGAACGAAAAGATGTCGATTTTAACATGGCAGACAACACGGGCCGAACACCATTCTCGTGGGCTGCTGGGAGTAGCTCTGGGGAAGCTGTTAAGGTGTTATTGGAACGAAAAGATGTCGATTTTAAGATGGCAGATAACACGGGCCGAACACCATTCTCGTGGGCTGCTGAGAGTCACTCTCCGGAAACTGCTAAGGTGCTATTGGAACGAAAAGATGTCGATTTTAGCATGGCAGATAGCAAGGGCCGAACACCATTCTCGTGGGCTGCTGGGCGTGGCTCTCCGGAAACTGTTAAGGTGCTATTGGAACGAAAAGATGTCGATTTTAAGATGGCAGATAACACGGGCCGAACACCATTCTCGTGGGCTGCTGGGAGTCGCTATCCGGAAACTGCTAAGGTGCTATTGGAACGAAAAGATGTCGATTTTAGCATGGCAGATAGCAAGGGCCTAACACCATTCTGGTGGGCTGCAAAGAGTGGTCGCGCGGAAGTTGTGAAGATATTATTGGAAATCAAAGATGTCAATCCCAACTTGGCAAATGAGAACGGCGAAACACCACTCATAGTGGCTTTGTTAAGAGGTGCTGATTGTGTTGCAGAAATACTATTGGAGAGTCAAGATGTCGACCCTAATATGGCAGATAAGACGGGTCGAGTACCACTATCTTACGCTGTCTGGAGCGAGCATATTGACCGGGACGGGTATCTTGACTGGGACGGGTATTTTGACTGGGACGGGAATCCTGACTGGGACGGGTATAAGCGCCATGTAAAGAAGGTAAAAAGCCTATTAGATCGAAACGATGTCAACCCAAACATTGCGGATAAGACGGGCCGAACGCCACTCATGTGGGCTACAATCTTTGAACTTGAGGAAGTTGTGAAGGTGATATTGGAGCGGAGCGATGTTAATCCCAACATTGCAAATGAAGATGGTCGGACACCTCTCTCGTGGGCTGCCGAGAATGGACACGAGGCAATTGTGAAGACGCTCTTGGAACGGAGCGATATTGATCCTAACATGGCAAATGAAGATGGTCTGTCACCCCTCTCTTGGGCGGCCCAGATTAGCAAAGAAGTAGTGCAGCTACTTCTCGACCGTGATGACATAAACCCCAACACACCCGACGATCACGGCCGAACACCATTATGGTATGCTGCAGACAAAGGCCACGCGGAAGTAGCCACAGCGCTACTATCCAGGGGCGACACAACCCCCAACACACCAGACAACGACGGCCAAACACCCCTCTTCCGCGCAGTTGAGAACGGCGACGAGAAGGTAACCCAATTACTCCTCGACCAAGAAGACATAAACCCCAACGCCCCCGATTCTTATGGCCGAACTCCGCTCCTCCGGGCATCCAGTCTAGGCTTTAGTGGAATAGTAGAAATCCTCCTCAGACGCGAAGACATATGTCCTGACGCCGCAGATCAGCTGGGTAGAACACCCCTCCAGCGCGCATCATTCAACAGACGTGAAGATATACTCGCCATGCTACTAGCCCGCGAAGACATAGATCCAAACTTACCAGACAACCGTGGCAGAACACCCCTTTCCCTAGCAGCCGAAACCGCGAACGAAAGTGTTATAGCGAGTTTACTCGAGCGTGAAGACCTAGACCTCTACGCGGCAGATAATGACGGGATTACGCCCTTGTCCTGGGCGAGACGGGGTGGGAATGGGCGGGTGGCCGATTTACTCCTTGATCGTGGCGGGAGGATTCCGTTCTTGAGTGTTGGCGGGACCAAGAGGATGAGGCTTGGGAGGTAGGTTCGGCGAGTGAGAGGTGGTGAATGAGTTTGGTCTTTTTTTCTCTTTTGGAATAATGTTTAGGTGTGGACATGTATATTATGCTAGTCTATAATATTGGTTATTGTACCAAACTCCCCGGAGGGCATTTAGGGACTTGTGTATGATACCCTCTTCCTTCGTAAAGTACTGGTCAGTGGAGTACTCAGCCGGACATATATATCACTCTTTAAACACCTTTAAAAGAATGAACCCCCTCCCCCCCCCCCAAAAAAAAAAAAAAAAGCTGAGTCACTACACTCTACCACCCTATACAAAGCACTTCCAGCACTGTATCTGCCCCCCTCTCACTCCCC